>JAVTVY010010236.1:0-43273 GCA_036873755.1 Hanleya hanleyi | reverse complement strand
TTGAAATGTTCCAAATAATTTACCTGTCACACGAGTCGGGTGACCAAGAAGTCAACATGTCCCCTTCAACAGTTACCTGAACATGCGGCCGTTGGAATTGTCAAGTATGTAATTCAAGATTAATGACAAAGCCACATGTTGCAAGCTATCAATGAATTAATGACACCTTGTTTCGATGCACTAATTAGCAGCTGTTTTGAATGAATTTTGTCTAAGAACGCAAAAAAAAATTATTGGCTACCTGTCACTGGAGACAGGTAATTTATTTCTCTACCCGTCTCTTCAAAAAATTACCTGTCAGGTGTAAATTTCGACCCCTGATCGTGTGTATGGATTTTCAGCCTACTTTTGGCAATTATATGAGGGAATTCCCCAAAATCAACACCACGTGAAGTCGGCAACCAATCAGCTAAACTCTACCGACGTAAGTCAACGTAACCCGCCATTTACGATCGAGTCATGTGCTGTCCTACTTGTTCAAAATTGAAGGTCTACAACATCTTTTGGATGATACGGAAGTTATTCATATTGATCAGATTTCTAGAGTCTGTTTACAGTTTACGGTAAAGTATTGGATATCGCTCCGCAATATACTACTGGCGACACATGATTTGCAAGCCATCTTATGGAATTATGGATGGCGAAGTGTACGCAAACAGGTGGAAAACACACTGAGTAATAAACAGTCCACAAGTGGAAATTCTAACTCTTATGTACCAACACTCGATATATATCTATATATATATATACCCACAGAGAAACTTCTAGAAAATTAGGTCTCATTCATAAAGTAAACAGATGCCAAGCCTGAAACATTCAAGGGCCTGTCTATCCTCCCAGCACTCACTGTTTCTGGACCATTCCAAGCCAAAAATAAAATAAACAACGGGTGAATAATGAGGTCACTGATCCTAAATACAAAATTCAGCTGGTCCAGGTCACAGAGTACTTTATCCAACATAACAATAGGAACTAAAGTTGAGAAAACAAATTGAAAGAGGGATCGTATACAACATCATAACAATTACAACATTCATTGCTCAACCGTCTTTTTATACAGCTGCCAAATTTCTGAAACTTATTTATCTTAATCTACTTATCAAAAATTAATCGCTTTGACCTATAACGTTATACCTCTTTTTTCAGATGTACATGTAAGCTCTAGCTCATTCCATGATATATTCTTGTCCGTTTGTCACATATCTGCTTTGTTGTTGATTCAATATCTGCAATTCCAGTCATCGTTTTGTACAGATCGATACTTATATCTGGGCTGGTACATATATACTCAGGTACAACTGTATAACAGTATTGAAGTAAACACCATGCTCAAGATAAAAACAAGTTAGTTTTATTTTCCATATGCTGATCTGCTAATACATGTACATCCATACACTATTGAATGTGAATGCCCTGACTTTTACAAACCCACTTATTAGTGTGACATACCAGATTCACACTACACATGTACCTGAATCAATTGGCAAGACTCCAGGGGTTTTGATGTGATCGACGGTCTCATTAAAATTCTGATAATTAAGTCATGGTGGAGTAATGGTATTCTTATTTAGACATCGAACAGGAATTTATAACGTTAACATTTTTTAAAACTTATTTTGTCATTTGGCTGTTTCATTATTTGTCAGAATATATGCCATGTTGTTGTCTATTGTAGATGTGGACGAGTGTGGTGATGGAGGTGGTAATAATTGTCACCCTAATGCCAAATGCACTGATGAGATACCTGACTTTTCTTGTACATGCAATGAAGGTTACGAGGGGGATGGAGTTGACTGTAAACTCAGTAAGATTTCTGTCTTCAATCATACTAATTTCATACTCCTACATGTGCATACATTAATGCAGGTATTTAGTATACAGCAGCCATTTTCCACTATGACAAGAATCCTACAGTCAATTCATGATTGAAATTGATATTCATCTGTCCAAATTGTGAAGCAAGCTGTATGTACAGCCAGTGGATGTCAAATTTCATTTGCCTAACCAAGTAGAAAATTTGATCAAATTGGAGATGGTACATGTACCATATAGAATGCGTTTCTTATTGTGTCTTCCCCAACTATGTTGGGAGGAGACATCTAGTGTTTTTGCTGTCTGTCAGTCCGTCTGTATGTCTGTCTGTAACCTTTCCTTGTCTGCAAGATATCTACTGGACGGAATTTCACCAAACTTGGATGGAAGCTTCATTGGGATAGCCCACTCATCTGATTAGATTTTGGTGTGTGTGCATGCATTCATCTGTGTCCGTCTGTCCATCTACTTGTATACAGGGCTTGTCTGCAAGTTATCTGGAGAATTACTGGACAGAAGTTCACAAAACTTGGATGGAAGCTTCATTGGGATAGCTCCCTAATTTGATTAGGTTTTGGTGTATACAGGGTGTATCAAAAAAACCGGAGTCCTAGTACGATGACATATTTTTCATTGAGCAAAGGAGAAATCTATTTTTTTGTTGATTTGTCATCAAGACCGACCCTTTGGGACTGACCAGCTGAACAATTCAATGATCTGTGATCAACCATGTTAGAACAATAGCTATTCTTCAATTATGAGTGAAATGTGACTTGCGCCAGATTTGATTTACATCATTCGTCTGCCCTTGAAAGAAAAGAAATACGGTGTACAAATGAAATGTCTTTTATCCACTCTGAATTCATTGACATTTTGAAAACAAAACGGTGTACAATTAAAATGTCTTTTAACTCTGAATTTAACAAAAAGGTGTACAATTCAAATGTCTTTTTAACAGACAATTGAATCTCAATCTTCAACGTGTCCTCCATTTCTCTGGATGCAGGTATGCGCACGTTCATTCATTGCCGCCACGGCCCATCTCAGGTTGTCAACTTCTGTTATGATGCGCTGTTCCAGGTCATTGAGATCTGCTGGAGGCGTGATGTACATCCTGGACTTTAGGTAACAGTTAAAAGACATTTTAATTGTACACCGTTTTGTTTTCAAAATGTCAATGAATTCAGAGTGGATAAAAGACATTTCATTTGTACACCGTATTTCTTTTCTTTCAAGGGCAGACGAATGATGTAAACCAAATCTGGCGCAAGTCACATTTCACTCATAATTGAAGAATAGCTATTGTTCTAACATGCTTGATCACAGATCATTGAATTGTTCAGCTGGTCAGTCCCAAAGGGTCGGTCTTGATGACAAATCAACAAAAAAAATAGATTTCTCCTTTGCTCAATGAAAAATATGTCATCGTACTAGGACTCCGTTTTTTTTGATACACCCTGTATGTGTGCATTCATGCATTTATCGGACCATGTCCGATGTCCAACCCTCTGTCCATCTATTTGTTCATATATATATATATATATATACAGGCCTTGTCTGCAAGATATCTGGAGAACCACTGAATGGATTTTTACCAAACTTGGATGGAAGCTTCATTATGATAGCCCCCTCATCTGATCTGGTGTGTGTGCGTGCATTCATCCAACCTGCTGAAATGTTTCCTTACCTGTATCCAGAAACAGGCATATTTTTACCCCTCGGCCAAAATTTGGCCGAAGGGTATTGTCGTCGTCATGTACGTCCGTCCGTCTGTCGTGCCGTCCGTCTGTCCGTCACACCTTTCTCGTTACCAAGATATCTTTAGAACGACTTACCCTAGGCACACCAAACTTGCAGTGCACATCCGTATGCTCGTGACCCAGAACCCTATTGAATCTGGACCTGATTGGTTGGAAACTTTGGCGGCCATCTTTAATTTATGCGAAACCATCACAGCTTTCTCGTTACCAAGATATCTTTAGAACGACTTAACCTAGGCACACCAAACTTGCACTGCACATCCATATTCTCATGGCCCAGAATCCTATTGAATCTGGACCTGATTGGTTGGAAACTTTGGCGGCCATATGTAATTTATGCAAAATCATCAATCTTGTGTATCTTAGGTACCATGTCACTGTTCAGTGTGAAACTTGGTATAGATCATCGATGCATCAAGAAACTTCAAAGGAATGACCAAACCAGATTCCCTGATTCGGTGGAAACCCTTGCGGCCATCTTTAATTTATGCAAAATCTTTAATGATGTATATCTCTGATACCATTCAAGTGTTCTATACGAAACTTGGTATACAGCATCGATGTAACAATTAAGAGACCTGCAATGTATAACCACATCAGTTCCTCTGAGTGGCGGGATGGATGGGCGGCCATCTTTAATTTATTCGAAATCATTATTGATCTCTGATACCATTCGAGTGCTCGATGTAAAATTTGGTATATATCATCGATGCATCAATAGACTTACGATAAATGACAGTTCTGGCGTTTCTGAATGGGCGAAAACATTGGTGGCCATCTTTAATTTATGCAAAATCTTTCATGATGTATATCGTTGATACCATTTCAGTGTTCTATATGAAACTTGGTATACAGCATCGTTGTATCAAGAGACTTGCAATGAATAATGACATCAGTTCCTCTTAGTGACGGGATGGTTGGGCAGCCATCTTTAATTTATGTGAAATCATTAATGATCTATATCTCTGATACCGTTCAAGTGCTCGATGTAAAATTTGGTATACATCACCGATGTATCAATAGACAGTTCTGGTTTTTCTGATTGGGTGGAAACCTTGGTGGCCATCTTTAATGTATGCAAAATCTTTAATGATGTATATCTTCGATACCATTTCAGTGTTCAATATGAAACTTGGTATACAGCATCCATGTATCAAGAGACTTGCAATGAATAACCACATCAGTTTCTCTGAGTGGTGGGAAGGATGGGCGGCCATCTTTAATTTATGCGAAATCATTAATGATCTCTATCTCTGATAATTTTCAAATGCTCTATGTAAAATTTGGTATACATCATCGATGCATCAACAGACTTATGTAATGAATACCGGTTTCTCTGATTGGACGGAAACCTTCGAGGCCATTTCTAATGGCAAAATTTTTCATAATCTGTATATTTGTCACTTGACTGCTTGGTGTTCCTGAAGTCTTGCTTCAAATTGAATACATTATGAATGGCTGGCGCCCAGAGCCAAGGGGTTTTCAGATGCGCAGCTTCGCAGGGCTCGAATTGGCGGCCTGCAAATTGCAATTTGCAGGCCAAATTTGAGGTGTTGCAGGCCATGTGAAAATTCGCCTGCAAAAAAAAAAAAAAAAAAAAAAAATTGCAGGTCATAATTTCTGTGGCAGAAATTGTTATTATCTTCTGTTCAGTGGATATTCTGGAGATCATTTTCGTCGACGGCATGTCCAAAAGGTAGAAAACTTTTCATCTTTTTCAACACAAAATACATCGTTGTGGTCGAGTTCAGATCGATGGCAAAAGTAAATATGTTCAGGGGAGTCTGCTCGCGCATTACTTGGAAATAGAGAACTGTTGTCTCCCTTTACTGTCCTTACGCATGCGTGCGCCGCTGTTCTAGGAATCCTATTTCCGTTCGTTTGTTGCCGAGAGACTGGCCAAAATGAACTGACAGATTAATTTGCCGGGCTGCCAAATAATGAAATAAATTGTGTGATGGCAAAAGTATCAACTGTACGATCGTGGGGGTTTAACGACTGGCTCAAACCAGACACGGCTTACTCCAACTATAACGTATTATTTCATTAATTATTTCACGTGAGT
Organism: Hanleya hanleyi; assembly: GCA_036873755.1. Taxonomy (NCBI): domain Eukaryota; kingdom Metazoa; phylum Mollusca; class Polyplacophora; order Lepidopleurida; family Hanleyidae; genus Hanleya; species Hanleya hanleyi. The sequence continues at coordinate 37,636 of JAVTVY010010236.1, read as the reverse complement.
TCGGTGTTTATTATTAAAAAAGACACTTATTTATGTGAAGATCGCCTACAAATGTAAAACAGAGCGTCATTTATTCAGAAAAGTTTGTTGAAACGCGTAAAAACGCACCTTGTTGACAAGCTCCTCCAAATCTCAACGTTAAAGATGTCAAATTGAAGGGCAACAACTCTGCTTTCACTCTTCACAGCCTTTCTCGTGTTAAGTGGTAAAAATGCGTCGATTTTATTGGGTAAAATGGTCATGTGTTTCGAATCCTTTCCATTCAACCTCAATAAACCCGCGAAAATGATGATCACCTGACGTAATGCGACTTGCTGATTGGTCAAACTGTGACAACTGCTCATTACCATAAAATATTCACGAGTTACGCATGCGCCCTGGCCGATCTCGACGGAGTCTGAATGGCGCTGGGTTTCGCTGCGGGAAGCCACACTTCGCGTAAACGAAAGGATTTTCACCGATTTACTTGGAATATTCAATAAATATTCAATGATCGTTATGCTACGAGTAACCAGGAATACATACTGTGACATCTATAAGAATTTAGACGAGTTATTAAGTGGATATGAAGCAAAACAGACCGTCCATCGGTAGTACTCTGAACGTGATAGAATTCTAACATGAGTTTTACGGTACACAATTTTTCCGAATTACGATTCCTAAATATTTCTAAAGCGGTAAAATGACAAATATGTTCTGAATGTATGTTCAGGGTTTTACAATGATGTATCGTGCATCAAATATTATCCATTATTTCAATTTATTTATCAATTCCCGTGACCAGACAGTCGCCGTTTTTTTAGCCCCATTTTGAACAGTTCAACTCTGCTTGACAGCATGGCACCCACACGTCGACCAGCGTATAAGTGGCCGACAGGACTAGGGTTAAGTGTAAAGTCCGTTATTGAGCTGTGGTCCGTCAAAGAATTTCGAAAATCTTATTAAAAAAATGCAGGTCAAATTTTGCAATTGCAGGTCATCTTGGATTTGACCTGCAAATTTTTTGGAAGGGGTTTTTTTTTGCAGGTCATCTCTCATGCTCTAAAGCGAGCCCTGCTTCGTATTTTTGGTTACATTTATCACTTGGTGGTCAACAAATTTATTGAAAATGTTCAGAGAAATTCTATTTAAATTCTATGCTGTTGTGCAGGAAATGTAGCTTGATTATCAATTTTTCTGTGCTGTTTTGACAATCGCTCTGACACCCCCTATGTTCCTTCCTTGAACCATTCGCAATTTCTCAAGAATTTTCGCAAGCAAATTACTTGCGCCATAAATAGATCAAATTCACATTTTCCCCCTCAAACAATTTATACCTCGAAAAATGACCAGCAAGCTTGAAAAAAGGTGTCATCATAATATGAACAGCTGCTGTAATAAGTTCATTTTAAATTGCCTTTCCCACCAATATCCTTAGCTTTCTGTGATGTGCAAGTCGAGATGAGTACATATACCTATCGACCCTTTACCAAAGTCGAATAATCAAAACATGTTGATTTCTGAGGATATTGTCAGTTTCTGACCATGTGTTTCTGCGGACATTGTGCACCTCGATGATTTTGTTTGTCTGAAAAGACATTGGGAAAGTTTTTTTCTTTATATAATGCTTCACATCTGATTTTACAAGGTTGTCAGCGATCTGAGATCTACTGTGTTCTATACGGCAGAAAATTCTATGCATAACTATTATTAAAGTGTCGTGTTATTCCTCTCCAAATTGGCGGGTCGTGATCACTTCATGGAACAGCCTATTACAGCTGTTACTTTTGCGATGACAAACCCAAGACCACCTTGACCCAAGACGGCAGGAATGACCAAGAGAGTGACTGAAACAAACTCTGGATAGATGGGTATCATTTATTGATACAGTACCTATAAATCAAGCAATCAACATTGCTGCCAACACTTCAAGGGTGACCGAAATACAAATCAGACCATTTGCCACTCTGAGAGCATTTCCAATGATAACAGGGTATTATTTCGGCATATACATGTGAGGAACAAAGCCCAGATCTATTACATACCAACTGCATACCGTATCCAAAATAGGATGGGGTTTATGAAGTCCACAGGTTCTAGTATTAATATCTGGTTTTGTATCATTTGTCATCCCCGTTGGAGAGACATAATTTCATCAGCCCTGTCTAATGGATTCTTATTGTAACTCCAGAGCACCAGGGGAATCTTTTAAATTCAATTTTAAAGTGGTTGATTGGATTCATCAAATTAAACAATAAAAAAAAATGATGAACTGACATGGCAATAACAGAGTTTGTCTATTTTGTTGTCCCCCGACGCCCGAAGGGCTTGAGGGGGACTATAGAATTGGGGTCCGTCCGTGCGTCCGTCCGACTTAGTTTCCGGACAATAAGTTCAGAAAAACTGAGCGGATTCTTTTCAAATTTAGTATGTGGGTACCTCACCTGAACAACTTGCTTGGGATTGGTTTTCACGCCGATCCTCTTACAGGTGGCACCACCTGGGGGCCAAGTTAAAATTTTGTTTCCGGACAATAACTTTAGAAAAAATGAAGGGATTCTTTTTAAATTTTGTGTATGGCTACCTCAACTCAAGATCTTGCTTGGGATTGTTTTTCGCACCGATTCCCCCTATAGGTGGCGCCGCGCCAAGTTAAAATTTTGTTTCCGGACAATAACTTGAAAAACTGAACGGATTCTTTTCAAATTTGGTATGTGGTTACCTCGCCGATCTGCCTATAGGGGGCGCCACCTGGGGGCCAAGTTCAAATTTTGTTTCCGAACAATAACTTTTGAAAAACTGAACGGATTATTTAAAAAAAAATTGTGCGGGTACCTCGCCTTAAGACCTCGCTTGGGATTGTTTTTCATGCCGATCTGCTTGCAGGGGGCGCTATAACTGGGTCTAAGTTCAAATTTTGTTTCCAGACAATAAGTTCCGAAAAACTGAAAGGATTCTTTTTAAATTTTGTATGTGGGTACTTCGCCGCAAGATCTCACCTGCTGGCCAAGTTAAAATTTTGTTTTCATACAATATCTTATGAAATCCTGACCAGATTAGGACAAATTCGGTAATTGTGGATACCTTGCCACTGGATTGCTCTGCATGCTGGGTGATGAAAGTTACGGTTCCATGTCAAATCAACCTCGTGTTTTCATTGGGTTTGGAAATTACTTATTTGCGTACATATAATCGGAGAATAATGCATAATGAAAGTTTTCCTGTGATCGCAGAGGAGCCTGATCCGGTCTGCATTGAGGATGGACAGAAATACGATATTGGTGAGTCGTTCAAGCGAAATCCTTGTATGCCGTGTATGTGTGTACAGAGTGAGGGTGACCCTGAGGTCGTGTGTGCCATCATAGACTGTGCTCCCCCATCACCTTACTGCCAGGAATGGGAAAACGACCCAACTGTCTGTTGCCAAAGGTGTAAGAAAGGTGAGACATTTCCATTTAACTAAGAAAGTCCCCCAGGTTGAGAAACACTACAGTTAGGTCTACTAAAACTAATAAAGACTAAGCAGTTTTTTTTATAAAGTTGCAATATGTTGCAACATGAATGGTGACTGTATGAAATATGATTTATTTTCCAAGGGTTGTATCGACATGAATGGTGACTATGAACGAAGATTTATCTTTCAGAGGGTTGTTCCATCATGAATGGTGACTGTATGAATGAAGATTTATTTTTTAGAGGGTTGTTCCATGATGAATGGTGACTGTATGAACGAAGATTTATTTTTCAGAGGGTTGTTCCATCATAAATGGTGACTGTATCATCGTGACTTATTTTCAGAGCGTTGTTTCGACATGAATGGTGACTGTATGAACGTGATTTATTTTCAGAGGGTTGTTTCGACATGAATGGTGAAATGAAGAACATTGACGACAATTACCACCCTGTTGACCTGTGTCACACACAGATCTGTGGTGAGGAACGTGTACATACAATCACATGTGAGGAGATCTCTTCTGACTGTGGGAGCGTTGTCATTCCCGAGGGAGAATGTTGTCCTATCTGTGATGAAGGTATGTATGAGGGCCATGACGGTGGACATCACACACATCATGTCCATGGTTAAACATGTAATTGGGCTCAACATCTAGGCTGAAATCAATTTGATCTTTGGCACGGCATACACATAGGTGGTGTTTTCTACCTACATATGCTCTGCCACTCTATTGAACATTAGTCACGAACCAAAAATTACCGCCTGCTTTCAAACAGCACAGGTGACAGTTCACTAAATTTGTCCGTTATTAAAACGGTTGATATATTATTGATTATACAGTGGATTATTAGTGCTCAATCCTTGCATAATAGAATGAATAATGGAATTAAATATTTAAAGGTGAACTGCAAAGCTTTTCAATGTTCTGATAAAATGTCTGTAATCGACTTTCTAGTTAGTTGTTTACATGTAGTAATAGTTTTATGGATTATTTTCTTCTTCTGAGTATACGATAAGTCAAAACTTGTACCACCAGAAAATGGGATTGCCTCCCATTGTTTTTGGAATGTAATGACGTTGTAGTATTAACTAGAACTTGAATGAAGGAGACCTCTTCCATGTCATAACACTCGATCTACAAGCAAATAGAGACAAGCGATGTAAGTTTTCCATATGGATTTATAACCGGATAGCTTTAATATTGTTATTAGTACAATTTAGCAAAATAGATTTGCCCCAAAATTGTGTAAAAGTTATATCACATTACACAAGATGTATGTAAACAACATTTTAGGAAAAAAAATGAAAAGTTTTACAGTTCACCTTCTGGTATCCACAGATACATGTCTAATACTCAGTAACCTCATATATCATATATATATGCTGATTCTTCATTCGCTAGTAATACTGAGATGACCAACTAAAAATATGTATATAATTTGGCCAGTTTCCTATTCTGGTTAAATGACATGATGAATGTTGTCCAAACACAGATGTGTTAAGAGAGGTGAGGATTTTCATTTCCATGCACTTCCGCAGCAAATAGTATGGTGAATTTCACAAGACATTAACAGGCTGAATTTGCTAACAAAGTTTCCCAGACACCTCAAAATGGGATAATAATCAACAAAAGATCAATAATGCTAATGAGGCCCAGGATTGTTCTTGCAGCAAAAAAAAAAAAAAAATAAGCTAGCTGCCATGATTTAATACTGGTTCATTGGAATGTGCTGTCTTTTTTGTGCAGTTATTGAAGAAGGTCATGTTTTTATATGCCCATCGATCTTGATTGGACATAATGGGTACTTTATAAAATATTTTATCAATAATAATACATTGTCATCAACAGGACTATATAGTGATAGTTTAGGCTAGATCAAGTTGATAAGTCATATGCAAGGGTTTCTGGACCTCCTGCAATGTTTTTTTCCTCAAATTATGCCCCTGTATGATTGAAAATACTTTATCATAGTAACAGATTTTAATCAACACCTGGTTGTTGATTCTTTGTTGAACTGTTTTGAAAATTGATATACAGTATTGTCATCATGTAAATATGCATGTGACTTTTTTTAATACCAGACAATATAATGAGAATGACTCAGTGGATAGCTTCTCCAATTTGGTATGTGGATACCTTACTACAAGAAGATCTATGTTCATTTAGAATGTGATTACACATGTACTTGCATGAGCTCTTGTTTGTGAGGTTATTGGCAACATGTCATGATTTTCACGAGGTTTATTAAAGATTTGTGTGAGCTCAGGTGTACTGAAAACTTGATACATGCCATGTTTTCCGAGACATTCGTTGAGATCTTTATGACCGTAATTATTCTAATGACATTGTGTTTATTCCTGATTACAGCTGCCCCACCACCACCACCTGAAGGAGGATGTCCAGGTAAGTTTATGTCCATCAAAAAACTACAACAACAAACTAGACTACTAGTGCTTAAGCCCTACATGTACATGCATTTCCATGCAATAACTTGAGAACCTTTCATCAGATTCTTTTCAAATTTTGTATGTGTATACCATGCCTCGAGATGTTGCTTAGGCTGCAGCCTGGATTGTTAAGGGGCTGAGGGGTTGTAGAACCTCTGATACCTCATGTTTATTATTATCATTTTTTTTTTTTTATAATTGATTTATTCGTTCTTAAATATTGTACATTAACATTACGACATTGATACATACATTAAAATCGGCCCATCTTAGGAAGAAGAAAACACTAGTACATACATTACACGCCAAAAAAAACCCATTTAAAAACTAATAAATAAAAAATATATATATTATAGTCCTTAAATATGTATCCTTCAGGATTATTATCATTTTTAAATTCGACCCATTAAACTGTTTGCTGCTTCGAATAGAGGGTGTGCATGCTACATTGAGGGAGATCTGCATTTAAAGCCCTGGCTGATTACATCTTCAAGGCTGACTTATAGATAGTATATGTGGATTACTGGATTTCTCTTTGCCTTTCACAGCCATGTCTTGCCCTGTAATGATGGGTTGGGAGCTACGTGAGCTGCCCATCAAACCAGACAGCCGACTTCACATATTCCGCGACAAAACATTCGACTGTCCTGGAATCATCACTGAAATTCAGTACTACCGTTCTGTTGCTGAAGGAGAGGCATATATCGGTGTCTTGCGACAGTTCGGCGACATCATGAGAGTTGTAGGCAGAGCAACGCTAGAAGATGCCGAGATCGGTGTGGTCACGGTACAGCTGGAGACATCAAAACAAATTGCTGTCAAGCGCGGAGACATGCTGGCACTGTGGTATCCCAGCGGAATGAAGAAAGGCGTTATCTCATTGGCTGATGCCTCCAAGAAGCGATACCGATGCTTTGGCACTGGACGAGAAGACTGTATTCCTGGGGGACAGTTCGCCTATACCAGTGATGCCGATGTTTACGACTTGGATATCGGAGATGAACTGGATATGGGACGTCCTAGTTCTAGACGTATGGTGCCCATCCTTGTCCATATTGAATCTGACAGAATGCCCATTGATGGTGAGTACTTCTTTTGTGGTATTCGAGCAAAAAATGGGCCATTGAAGAACTTGGAAAAGTCAGACGAAGGCATATACTGTGATCATGGTTTTTATGTGTTCACCTGCTAACTTCTCTTGTCTGTGTAACACACATATCTTAGTTCCACGTAATGAATTTTACCAAACTTTCAGTATACTTTTCTCCATTGGACGAAGAAGAACCGATTTATTTTTAGGTCAATTGGTCAAGAACCCCATTTCTTTTCAAATTGGTCAGAAAATCTGAAAATATTTTTTGAAAAACCTTTAGTTCCAGGTTATGAATTGGTTGAATAAGTTGGTTATACTTTGCCAATGGGGCAATTTAGAAGAACCCTATTTATCTTGAGGTCAAAAGATCAAGACTCTCTCAGCCAGAAAATGTGGGGAAAAAAATGAAAAATTGTGAAGTTTAATTGTATGAAAACTTCAAGACTAACTAAATAATGGCCATGAGCTTTCACAGATAGTGGATATCTGCTTTGTCAGGTTTAGGGATGAAATTTCTGTTGTGCAAGCAAGAAGTCTATTAATTTTGAGGTGTGTCGATCTTTTCATACGGTATGTCTGTCTGCAAACTTTCGTTGGCTGTGTGATATCACGTTTTCCATGCAGGTTCGAGATTTGCATGGTGCTTAACCTTGGGTACGCCTCGCATATGGGATCCAGAACTGACATGCTGGAAAATTTACTGCTGTATTAAACTATCTGTGATAACTAAAACATGTAACGACTATATAGCACTATATCAGGATGGTCGATGCAGACTGGCTAGGGGACAGCCCTTAGCACTGCTCAGTGTCCTTGGAATCCTTTCCCTCAACAATATTTAATTTGTTTTAGGTGAGGTGAAGCTGTCTGAAGAAGAGAAGCCTGTTGACTGCAGCTCCAACGGTTATAAATACAGAGAGTGTGATCTCAATGGCTATGTCATGGGCATTGAGCTCCAGCGACAAAGATCAAGAACAAAGTGTGTCAAGGACGTCAACTATGGCCTGAAGGGAACCAAGATCTGGGTTGACGAAGGCTGTAGAGCACGATTTATTGCAACATATTGCAGAGGTGAGTTGTGACCATGCAGTCACAGAAACTCTAGACTATCTAGAGATATCTTCTTCCCAGATTCAAACCACTCGATTGGTCGACTCAAATTTCCAAAGAGAAGTCCATCATTATCATTGGCTATTGGAGAGAATTGGAAGAAAGCGATTAACCAGACTGTAATTTCTAGATGTTAAAATTATTCATTTCTCGCAAATTTGTTCTTCTGTCTCATACATGTACAACTGATTGACTATGATTTATATGGAAAACTAAGTTTCACTGAGGTTTATCTACCTGAAACCGATCATGATTTCTGTGCTTCAGTTATTTTCATTCATTTCCTTTTTATTACCCCTCAGCCAGTATTGGCCCCCCAGTAAATATTGATGGGGGTTGGTGAGATGCAGACTTCATATTGAGCAACTAAGTTAAGCTACAGATAGTTTCTCAGTTGGCGGAACATACATGTAATTTGAAAATCAGGGGGCCATCATTGCAATCATAATATACGGTCTATTGACGAGTCCCCTGTTTATTGCTGTGATTGCTCAGTCCATGTTCGTCACAATCTTTCATGTGGATGATCGTGATGATACTTGATGTTGTATTTCTGGTTATATGTACCCTGATTATTCGTGTATATATGTTCTGTATCACAAGTATTCTGTTTATCTTATCCAGTCTCCAGTAACTGTGCTGAAGGGTACGAGTACGACATTAAAGCAGGAGAGTGTGTTGGTGAGTGCGGAGGAAAATTACATTATTCACTGTGAAAATTGTTGTCCGAGAACACAATCGTGGAAGAGTGGAAATAATTACATTACACCAGTTTGCAATAATGCATGCCACCCCTTCAGTTTGCCAAAATGGAATTGCAGTCATTAATCTGGTGTATTAATGTCATCAGTTTTCATGGTAATGTCATTTGTCAAACCATGATGATGCCCCTGCAGGCACAGAGTTAGACCACCTGTATGCTCACCATGCAATCATCATTTTTCTCAAAACTTTGCTTTGCATCGTGCATCTTACAGGTGGTTCAGTTAGCGGATATGAACATCGGTCAGTCAGTGGCTGAACTGTATCACATGATGTGAACTGTATCACATAATGTGAACCGTTAGTATATATGTCAGATGTGAACTGTGTATGCAGTCACCATGGCCATCCACTTCTGATTCTGATTCTTCAATTTTCTAATGAACTGGTAAAGCCAGTCAGCCATATATCTTATCTTATATACATTGATAGCATATATTCAGTGACTCCATATGTGTGTGATCTGACTGATCATCTGTTTACATTGATTTTTCCTCTACAAACTTCACATGGAAAGCCGTAAAATGTTGCCGGTTTTCAAACTAACTACTAGTGGAGCTTTGTCCTTGATCTGTCCTAATCATTTGTGTGCCTGTTTATTTATAGATATCAATGAGTGTAAAGAGCGTGGTGTTTGTGACCGTGGAGCCCCATGTGTCAACACAGAGGGTGGATTCAGATGTAAGTTTTTACTTCAAGTTTTTGCTCTCTCAAAATTGACAGGACGCATAAATGTTATGCCATGCTGTAATTGTCCGTCAGGCTGTCTGTCACCTTCTCTCATCAACACAAATAGTATTGGCATTTTTACCCCTCGGCCAAAATTTGGCCGAAGGGTATTGTCGTCGTCATGTACGTCTGTCCGTCTGTCCGTCTGGCCGTCTGTCCGTCCGTCCGTCTGTCCGTCACACCTTTCTCGTTACCAAGATATCTTCAGAACGACTTACCCTAGGCACACCAAACTTGCAGTGCACATCCGTATGCTTGTGACCCAGAACCCTATTGAATCTGGACCTGATTGGTTAGAAACTTTGGCGGCCATCTTTAATTTATGCGAAACCATCACAGGTTTCTTGTTACCAAGATATCTTTAGAACGACTTACCCTAGGCACCCCAAACTTGCACTGCACATCCATATGCTCATGACCCAGAACCCTATTGAATCTGGACCGCATTGGTTGGAAACTTTGGCGGCCATATTTAATTTATGCGAAATCATTAATCTTGTGTATCTTAGGTACCATTTCTCTGTTCAGTGTGAAACTTGGTATAGATCATCGATGCATCAAGAAACTTCAAAGGAATGACCAAACCAGTTTCCCTGATTCGGTGAAAACCTTGGCGGCCATCTTTAATTTATGCAAAATCTTCAATGATATATATCTCTGATACCATTCAAGTGTTCTATACGAAACTTGGTATACAGCATCGATGTATCAAGAGATCTGCAATGTATAGCCACATCAGTTCCTCTGAGTGGCGGGAAGGATGGGCGGCCATCATTAATTTATGCAAAATCATTAATGATCTCTATCTCTGATACTGTTCGAGTGCTCGATGTAAAATTTGGTATATATCATCGAAGCATCAATAGACTTACGATAAATGGCGTTTCTGATTGGGCGGAACCTGGCGGCCATATTTAATTTATGCGAAATCATTAATCTTGTGTATCTTAGGTACCATTTCTCTGTTCAGTGTGAAACTTGGTATAGATCATCGATGCATCAAGAAACTTCAAAGGAATGACCAAACAGTTTCCCTGATTCGGTGAAAACCTTGGCGGCCATCTTTAATTTATGCAAAATCTTCAATGATATATATCTTTGATACCATTTCAGTGTTCTATATGAAACTTGGTATCCAGCATCGATGTATCAAGAGACTTGCAATGAATAACCACATCGGTTCCTCTGAGTGGCGGGAAGGATGGGCGGCCATCTTTAATTTATGCGAAATCATTAATGATCTATATCTCTGATACGGTTCAAGTGCTCAATGTAAAATTTGGTATACATCATCGATGTATCAATAGACAGTTCTGGTTTTTCTGCTTGGGCGGAAACCTTGGTGGCCATCTTTAATTTATGCAAAATCTTTAATGATGTTTATCTTTGATACCATTTCAGTGTTCTATATGAAACTTGGTATACAGAATCTATGTATCAAGAGACTTGCAATGAATAACCACATCAGTTTCTCTGAGTGGTGGGAAGGATGGGCGGCCATCTTTAATTTATGCGAAATCATTAGGGATCTCTATCTCAGATAATTTTCAAATGTTCGATGTAAAATTTGGTATACATCGTCGATGCATCAACAGACTTATGTAATGAATACCGGTTTCTCTGATTGGACGGAAACGTTTGAGGCCATTTCTAATGGCAAAATTTTTCATAATCTGTATATTTGTTACTTGACTGCTTGGTGTTCCTGAAGTCTTGTTTTAAATTGAATACATTATGAATGGCTGGCGCCCAGAGCCGAGGGGTTTTCAGATGCGCAGCTTCGTATTAATGGCATGTTTTGAAAATTGGTACGCATTATTGCCACCAATTAGAAATATGCATGTGACTTTTTATACGCCCACTAAAAAGGAGGACTTATTTTGTGATGATGATTTCCATCCACTTATCTGTCTGTCCATCCACCCATCTCTCTGTCCATCCACCCATCTGTCTGTCCATCCACCTATCTGTCTGTCTATCCACCCATCTGTCTGTCCATCCACCCATCTGTCTGTCCATCCACCCATCTGTCCGCATCATGTCCAGTCTCTATCTCTTGCAGTTTTCTATCTAGTCTTTATTTTAAGTGTGTACGTTAGGCAAAGATGGTGTGTTGTGTACTGAGATTGCGGGCAAGGCCAATGTGGCTCAAAATTCAGTTTATCCTTGAAAATTGTCCCCTCACTAAATAAAAAAAAATACCCCAATATGTGTGCTTGTTAATACAATACATGAATGGTCGTAATCAGGGTAACATCTGCCAGTTTATACTGGCTTTGACATTGTAAGCTGACAGAAAAGCGTTGTCAGCTTTATAGTAATGATGATAATGCTGTGCTTTTGAGATCAGTAAATCGATGGTTACATTTTTTTTAGGGTGGGGCTCGAGATCTGAATAAGGAGTGCAGAGGTTAAGAAATCTAATGGGGGAAACAACAATCACATTATTTGTTTTGTATTTAATTTTTAACTTGTCTCTTTTCGTCAGGTTTGGCCTATTGCACAATTAGTGGAGACCCACATTATAACACATTTGATGGTGTCAAGATCAACTTCCAAGGAGAGTGTACGTACACCTTGGTTAAGCCATGCCCCAAGGAAGAGCATGCCGGGATACCCAACTTTCATGTCCGTGCTGAGAATATTGGAGCTGACGATAGAGATGTCTCGTGGACCAAACGTGCCTTAATCACCATCGGCAACTATGACATCATCATTGAGCCTGGACCCACTGTTTATGTAGGTGTATTTTTTATTTTTCACAGCTTCAAATCATCATGTCCAGTGAGTTTATTTTCAACTAAGGTTGAATGAGCAACACTGGATGGGCAATGCTGAATGGGCAACACTGCTAGCAGGGAATATTTTATTAACATACACATATTTCACTGTCCAAAAACTGGGCTCTTTCAAGAAAAACAAGAAAAGCAAGAGACATTGTGCTGATCCAGTTTCTCCATTGTTCTTTGACCAGATGCAACTGCTGCATTAACTCTGTTTATATTTTCCTCCTAAGATCAATGGTGAAACCTCATCCGCTCAATTCACCCGGGAAACAGAGGATGGACATACGATAAAGGGAGAAATGACCGGCCACTTTATGACCGTGACCACTGACTTTGATCTGTACATTGCTTATGATCCGCGCAGGAAGAACCTGAAGATCTTGTTACCAGACGATTTTAAGAACATGTGAGTATATAGCTCTATTCAGAAAGTGTATATTATCTCCCCCTGAATCACCACTGCTGTTTAGGATCGGAGGCATAAAAGTGTGCTTTGGTAAATTGCAGGGACCTTCGGTAAAAGTGCAACAGAACTAGGTCACATTATGATGTGAGCTAGCTCGGTTGCACTTTTACCGAAGGTCCCTGCAATTATTTGCAATCATAGATCACTCTTCTTGGCAATCTGTGACCAGAGGGATGTGTGGAGTTGGACCCGAATTTATGTTCAAGGTAGTGATGGCCCAATACAGTGGGCTTTAGGGCAGCACTCTTTTGTTTGTCACTTTAGCCGACCCCATAGCTTGGATACAGGCTATTAAAGCCTATCCCAACTAACTATTCTGTATTGTTAGAGCTGTATGCAGTACGTATGTGCATGTTTGCCTTGGAATTGTGATAATCTTGTTTGTACATGGCATTGTTTTTAACAATCATTGATATATGTATATACATGTATATTTTTATGTTTCTATATGTATTCATGTATGGAAATAAAGTAAAGTAAAGATTGGAAACTACTCTAATCTCTTTGTTTGAAAATCTATTTTATTATGGGGAACATCTGTTGACCATTTTTACATCTGGTTCTTGTATACATTTTAAGTTAGTCAAATATTCTAGAATAATTGAATTGTTACTTAAACTAATTGTGATGACCTTTGGTACTTCCCGGTTCCCCTCGCCTCTGCCCCGCATACATGTAGTGGTACAACGGAGATGAAAGCTTCTCTGAATAAGGCTATACACCAGCCTTTGTAAAAGTAATCTCCAGATCCACAGGCACTTCACAAATATGGGTTGAGGGGGAGGACTTTCAAAAATACATATATAATTTTCTGTTCTTTCGCACAGACCAAATATATGTTTATCCATTTGTTAAGTTAATTGAATGGTCAGCCGTCAACAACACTTTCTTACGAAGAATAAAAGACATGAAACATCTTTTTAGCCCAATTTTCAAGAACATTATTTCAGCAAAAAACTGCCATGAAAAGAGTTTGGGGAAAAGGTAGGGAATTTTGATACAGCCTGGCCTCACGATAAGGTGCCTCAATATAACGCTGATTCTGATATAAGGCAGGTGGTATGATGTCCCTCAAATTCATGAATGCATTTTATTTCAACCCTTTATAAGACTGAAAATCTATAAGGTGGTTCAGATTTTGCCCCCAATAACAGCATTTTTAAGTGGTTACACTGTAGTTGTAAAGGCTGGATTGTGATTAACCCTCTATCTGCCTGTTTCCATGACAGCGGTATGTGTGGAATCTGTGGTAACTATGATGGAGATGGAGATAATGATTACACCACCGCCAATGGACGATATGTTGGTGAGCTCAGTAAAGGGGAGAGAGACACATTGATTGGTAACAGCTGGGTTGTCCGAGATGCCGATGAAAAAGACGGGTAAGTGATTGGCTGAGACCAGTCATGTGCAATGGTGGGAAATCTAGCTACCTAACAAACTGCTCTTGTAGACTTAGGGCTGGTTCATTTGAAAAGATGTACCCCCGGTAGAAGGAATAATAATAATATGTGCTTCGAGCAAAGATATTTATCATGTTATCAGGTGCTTCAGGCAACTATAAGAGCATTGCAACTTTGAATATGAGCATGATTCTAGCATTGCAACTTTGAATATGAGCATGATTCTAGCATTGCAACTTTGAATATGAGCATGATTCTAGCATTGCAACTTTGAATATGAGCATGATTTTAGCATTGCAACTTTGAATATGAGCATGATTCTAGCATTGCAACTTTGAATATGAGCATGATTCTAGCATTGCAACTTTGAATATGAGCATGATTCTAGCATTGCAACTTTGAATATGAGCATGATTTTAGCATTGCAACTTTGAATATGAGCATGATAGCATTGCAACTTTGAATATGAGCTAGCATTGCAACTTTGAATATGAGCATGATTCTAGCATTGCAACTTTGAATATGAGCATGATTCTAGCATTGCAACTTTGAATATGAGCATGATTTTAGCATTGCAACTTTCAAGATAAAACTTTTTCATTTCTTCATAAATTTATTCTCCATTTATTGTCATCCTTCTTATGAGCTAGCTGTCTCCACATTGAAATTGCCATATTTTGATACTTCATTTTCCATCTTTTTTTTATGAATTTTGTCTCCACATTGAAAGGAAATGTTTTGAATTGAATTACTACCCTTACTGCTTTGAGGTGTATTTGAGGTGTACTTGAGGTGTAGTTGAGGGGTACCTGTGAGGTGTACCCTCAGATATTATGAGGTGTATTTGAGGAGTAGATGAGGTGTAGTTGAGGAGTAGATGAGGTGTAGTTGAGGAGTATCGAAATATGCAAATTAGTACACCTCAACGAGGTGTACCCCTCAGGTGAGGTGTACACCTCAGGTGAGGTGTACCCCTCAGGTGAGGTACTAGCTGAGGTATACTTGAGGCATATCCAATTTTGAAAAATATATTCATACCTCCATTGAAAATAGGTACCAGGCATATTTGTATTCTCATTTTTTAGTGAACACCGCTCAGTAGATTGATCCCCATCCTCCTCCTACAATAAATTTTCTGCAGCATTTTTCGCTACAAAGCCTACAACTAACAAATGAGCAGCCAAACTTGAAAGTAGGGGAAGGTGACCGTGTATGTCGGAAAATGGTAGCACCACACTTACAAAGGAGCTTTAACATTGGCTCACAAGTACTCCAATTGCCACACAGAGTATTCCAATGCAAAAGCATACAAGAGACCAATGTATTTGGGAAGTGACAATTAACATATCCATTTTGGAAATATATCTGGAAGGTTGACAACATATCCACAGGTGCCAAAGTTTGCATGAGATTAACAATAGTTTCTCTGTAAATTATACAACAGTGCCCATTAACTGATTGCTATGATAATTTGAAGTGAAGAATGTTACAGCAGGTTTTAGTTTGATGTATTAGTGTCCTGGTGTCAAAATAATAATAAAAATTGAGTTTACATAACATTATTCATGTTGTTCAGAAGTTCAGGAGGTGTACTTGAGGTGTACGTAGGTAATTTAAAAGTGAGGTACATGTTTTTTTGACAAAGTCAAGGAGGTGTACTTGAGGTGTAGATAATTTAAAGTAACATTCATGCCAGAATGATGATCCAGCATAGACATGTAGAGAGGAAATTAAATTTAATGCCATGTTCAGCAATATTTTGTCTATTTAGCGAGTATGAATAAAAGATTGTGCTGGCAATTATTTACAATAAGTGGATGGTATATTATGCTCAATTTCATGACAAACCTTTCCACCAAGTCTACCAGATATCTTGGGTGTAGGTGGATAACTGTATCTTATGTTCATGCCAAGCTTGTTACGGTGGAGTGTAGGAAATATACTTGAGGTGTAGGTAAATTATGAGGTGTAAGTAAATACTTGTATACTTTTGTACATGCATATTTTAGCAAAGTCCATGAGGTGTACTTGAGGTGTAGGTAAATTACAAGTATATATTTTGACAAAGTTCAGGAGGTATCACTCACTGTTAATTATTAATTTGTTAATTGAACAAGGGCTGTACTCATTTCAAACTGTCAGACGGAATTGGTGTATGTTACAATAGAATATTAGACTAAGGCAGGAACATCCAACTGAGACATACAGTTAAAAAGTATTAAAAAAATAATAAAAGAAGAGCTCCAGCTGAGAATGTATATGCAGCTGACACAAGAAATAGCAGAAGTAGATTTTATGTATTGTAAACTGGAAAACAAGGTATGACCTGTCAAGTGTTCACATGTGTCACTATGGTTCTTTTATTCATAGAGGGTGTATGAGATTTACAGTTAGTCAACCCATTTATTGATTTATTTTAAAATATAGCGCTTGTGAAGATCTTAAATGAACTAAGAAATGTACTTTGAAATATAAATAAAACATTTAGTTGATGGGCAGTGAAATCTGTATGGGAAGCCAAGGTAAACTTGAGGTGTACGGAAATTACAAGTATATTTTGACAGTCCCAGAGGTGTACTTGAGTTACATGCATAGTTTGGCAAAGTCCATAAGGTGTACTTGAGGTGTAGTATATAACATATCTATTTTGACAAAGTCCATGAGGTGTACTTGAGGTGTAGGTAGATTACACATATATTTTGACAAAGTCCCAGAGGTGTACTTGAGGTACATGCATATTTTGGCAAAGTTCATAAGGTGTACTTGAGGTGTAGGTAAATTACAAAAATATTTTTTACAAAGTCCATGAGGTGTACTTGAGGTGTATACACCTTGAAAAAGAAAATGAGGTGTACACCTCAGGTACACCTCGACTACACCTCAAGTTGAGGTGTACACCTCAGGTACACCTCGACTACACCTCAACTTGAGGTGTACACCTCAAGTCTGTAAGGGTATGTACTATGATTGATTTTGACTCATGACTTTGATTTGCGTTGCATGTCAGATGCGAGTCCGTGCCACCACCGGAATGTTCTACCGAGGTGGATAATATGTTGAGAGCGGAGGAGAACTGTGGGAAGATGACCAGTGCCAATGGTCCGTTTGCAGAGTGTGCCGGCGAGTACCCAGAACTTGTAGATTCGGTAATCTTTACTTATATATATATAACTTTATTTATCGAGGGTAACTCTGTCAGTTACAAAAACTGTTCTTCCCGGGGGCCCTCCAGAGATAATAACGAACAAATCACATGAAATATAATATAAAATACAGAACAGAATAGAATACAGGTGTGTGCATATATTGAGTAAATGATATTTCAATATCAACATCATTTCTCTTCAACCTCTCTAGCTTAGGGTTTCTATCCTCCCTCCCTCCCCCCTCTCTACCTAGCTGTTAAACCTTCAGAGAACATTGTTATAATTATTTGAAAATATGAAGCTCTCAAAAACTCTCCCTACCATAGAAGGTGTATCTCTCAGGCTTCACCAACACAGAACTTTCTATCTTATCATACAGGGAGCTCTGTCTCTCAGACTTCACCAACACAGAACTCTCTATCTTACTGAACAGAGAGCTCTGTCTCTTAGACTTCACCAACACAGAACTCTCTATCTTACCATACAGGGGCTGTATCTCTTAGACTTCACAAACACAGAACTCACTATCTTACCATACAGGGGCTGTATCTCTCAGACTTTACAAACACAGATCTCTCTATCTTACCATGCAGGTGACTCTTCGGCTTTACAAACACACAACTCTGTATCATACACAGATCTCTCTATCTTACCATACAGGGAGCTCTATCTCTCAGACTTTACAAACACAGATCTCTCTATCTTACCATGCAGGTGACTCTTCGGCTTTACAAACACACAACTCTGTATCATACACAGATCTCTCTATCTTACCATACAGGGAGCTCTATCTCTCAGACTTTACAAACACAGATCTCTCTATCTTACCATGTAGGGAGCTCTATCTTGGCTTTACAAACACACAACTCTCTATCTTACCATACAGGGGGCTGTATCTCTCAGACTTTACATACACAGATATCTCTATCTTACCATGCAGGGGGCTCTATCTCTTCGGCTTTACAAACACACAACTCTCTATCTTACCATGCAGGGGGCTGTATCTCTCAGACTTTACATACACAGATCTCTCTATCTTACCATACAGGGAGCTCTATCTCTCAGACTTTACATACACAGATCTCTCTATCTTACCATGTAGGGAGCTCTATCTCAGACTACATCAACACACAACTCTATCTTACCATACAGGGGGGCTGTATCTCTTGACTTTACATACACAAAACTCTCTATCTTACCATGCAGGGGGCTCTATCTCTTCGGCTTTACAAACACACAACTCTCTATCTTACCATACAGAGGGCTGTATCTCTCAGACTACACCAACACAGAACTCTCTATCTTACCATACAGAGGGCTGTATCTCTCAGACTACACCAACACAGAACTCTCTATCTTACCATACAGAGGGCTGTATCTCTCAGACTACACCAACACAGAACTCTCTATCTTACCATACAGGGGGCTGTATCTCTCGGACTTTAAATACACAGATATCTCTATCTTACCATGTAGGGAGCTGTATCTTTCTGGCTTTACAAACACACAACTCTCTATCTTACCATACAGGGGGCTGTATCTCTCAGACTTTACATACACACAATTCTCTATCTTACCATACAGGGGGCTGTATCTCTCAGACTACATCAACACACAACTCTATCTTACCATACAGGGGGCTGTATCTCTTGACTTTACATACACAAATCTCTCTATCTTACCATGCAGGGGGCTCTATCTCTTCGGCTTTACAAACACACAACTCTCTATCTTGACATACAGGGGGGCTCTATCTCTCAAGACTACACCAACACAGAACTCTCTATCTTAACATACAGGGGGGCTGTATCTCTCAGACTTTACATACACACAATTCTCTATCTTACCATACAGGGGGCTCTATCTTTCAGACTACACCAACACACTCTCTATCTTAACATACAGGGGGGCTGTATCTCTCAGACTTTACATACACACAATTCTCTATCTTACCATACAGAGGGCTGTATCTGTCAGACTACACCAACATAGAACTCTCTATCTTACCATACAGGGGGCTCTATCTCTCAGACTACATCAACACACAACTCTATCTTACCGTACAGGGGGCTGTATCTCTTGACTTTACATACACAAATCTCTCTATCTTACATGCAGGGGGCTCTATCTCTTCGGCTTTACAAACACAGAACTCTCTATCTTAACATACAGGGGGGCTCTATCACACAATTCTCTGTCTTACCATACAGGGGGCTGTATCTCTCAGACTACACCAACACAGAACTCTCTATCTTACCATACAGGGGGCTCTATCTCTCAGACTACATCAACACACAACTCTATCTTACCATACAGGGGGCTGTATCTCTTGACTTTACATACACAAATCTCTCTATCTTACCATGCAGGGGGCTCTATCTCTTCGGCTTTACAAACACACAACTCTCTATCTTGACATACAGGGGGGCTCTATCTCTCAAGACTACACCAACACAGAACTCTCTATCTTAACATACAGGGGGGCTGTATCTCTCAGACTTTACATACACACAATTCTCTATCTTACCATACAGGGGGCTCTATCTTTCAGACTACACCAACACACTCTCTATCTTAACATACAGGGGGGCTGTATCTCTCAGACTTTACATACACACAATTCTCTATCTTACCATACAGAGGGCTGTATCTGTCAGACTACACCAACATAGAACTCTCTATCTTACCATACAGGGGGCTCTATCTCTCAGACTACATCAACACACAACTCTATCTTACCGTACAGGGGGCTGTATCTCTTGACTTTACATACACAAATCTCTCTATCTTACATGCAGGGGGCTCTATCTCTTCGGCTTTACAAACACAGAACTCTCTATCTTAACATACAGGGGGGCTCTATCACACAATTCTCTGTCTTACCATACAGGGGGCTGTATCTCTCAGACTACACCAACACAGAACTCTCTATCTTACCATACAGGGGGCTCTATCTCTCAGACTACATCAACACACAACTCTATCTTACCATACAGGGGGCTGTATCTCTTGACTTTACATACACAAATCTCTCTATCTTACCATGCAGGGGGCTCTATCTCTTCGGCTTTACAAACACACAACTCTCTATCTTACCATACAGGGGGCTCTATCTCTCAGACTACATCAGCATAAAACTCTCTATCTTACCATACAGAGGGCTGTATCGCTTGACTTTACATACACAGATCTCTCTATCTTACCATACAGGGGGCTGTATCTCTCAGACTACATCAACACACAACTCTATCTTACCATACAGGTTGCTGTATCTCTCAGACTTTACATACACAGATCTCTCTATCTTACCATGCAGGGGGCTCTATCTCTTCGGCTTTACAAACACACAACTCTCTATGTTAACATACAGGGGGCTGTATCTCTCAGACTTTACAAACACACAACTCTCTATCTTGCCATACAGGGGCTCTATCTCTCAGACTACATCAACACAAAACTCTATCTTACCATACAGGGGGCTGTATCTCTCAGACTTTACATACACAGATCTCTCTATCTTACCATGCAGGGGGCTCTATCTCTTTGGCTTTACAAACACACAACTCTCTATCTTACCATACAGTGGGCTGTATCATACACAGATCTCTCTATCTTACCATACAGGGAGCTCTATCTCTCAGACTTTACATACACAGATCTCTCTATCTTACCATGTAGGGAGCTCTATCTTTCTGGCTTTACAAACACACATCTCTCTATCTTACCATACAGGGGGCTGTATCTCTCAGACTTTACATACACAGATCTCTCTATCTTACCATGCAGGGGGCTCTATCTCTTTGGCTTTACAAACACACAACTCTCTATCTTACCATACAGTGGGCTGTATCATACACAGATCTCTCTATCTTACCATACAGGGAGCTCTATCTCTCAGACTTTACATACACAGATCTCTCTATCTTACCATGTAGGGAGCTCTATCTTTCTGGCTTTACAAACACACAACTCTCTATCTTACCATACAGAGGGCTGTATCTCTCAGACAACATCAACACACAACTCTATCTTACCATACAGGGAGCTCTATCTCTCAGACTTTACATACACAGATCTCTCTATCTTACCATGTAGGGAGCTCTATCTTTCTGGCTTTACAAACACACAACTCTCTATCTTACCATACAGGGGGCTGTATCTCTCAGACTTTACACACACAGATCTCTCTATCTTACCATGCAGGGGGCTCTATCTCTTTGGCTTTACAAACACACAACTCTCTATCTTACCATACATGGGGCTGTATCTCTCAGACTTTACATACACAGATCTCTCTATCTTACCATACAGGGAGCTCTATCTCTCAGACTTTACATACACAGATCTCTCTATCTTACCATGTAGGGAGCTCTATCTTTCTGGCTTTACAAACACACAACTCTCTATCTTACCATACAGAGGGCTGTATCTCTCAGACTACATCAACACACAACTCTATCTTACCATACAGGGAGCTCTATCTCTCAGACTTTACATACACAGATCTCTCTATCTTACCATGCAGGGGACTGTATCTCTCAGACTTTACATACACAGATCTCTCTATCTTACCATGTAGGGAGCTCTATCTTTCTGGCTTTACAAACACACAACTCTCTATCTTACCATACAGGGGGCTGTATCTCTCAGACTTTACATACACAGATCTCTCTATCTTACCATGTAGGGAGCTCTCTCTTTCCGGCTTTACAAACACAGATCTCTCTATCTTACCATACAGGGGGCTATATCTCTCGGACTACACCAACACAGAACTCTCTATCTTACCAGACAGGGGGCTCTGTCTTCTCAGACTTTACAAACATCCAACTCTCTATCTTACCATACAGGGGGCTGTATCTCTCAGACTTTACATACACAGATCTCTCTATCTTACCATGTAGGGAGCTCTCTCTTTCCGGCTTTACAAACACAGATCTCTCTATCTTACCATACAGGGGGCTGTATCTCTCCGACTACACCAACACAGAACTCTCTATCTTACCAGACAGGGGGCTCTGTCTTTTCAGACTTTACAAACACAGATCTCTCTATCTTACCATACAGGGGGCTGTATCTCTCAGACTTTACATACACATAACTCTCTTTAACCATGCAGGGAGCTTTATCTCTCAAATTACGCAAACAGGGAACTCTCTAACGATCAAGGGAGCTTTAGAAAAAATGTCAACAGCTCTGTCACAGTAGTTGACGGAGAAATTTGGACGCTGTTTTGTTGTTCAAGTAACATATTAACTAGGCTCATAGAAATGGTGGGGATGGTACTGATTGCAAACAAGATGGTACACACGAATGACCAAATCTTGTGATGGGTAAACAGATTTCTGAGTACCAGAAAAATGTTTTTCGTGTTGCCAACAGCATTATCACCTTACTACTACCAAAATTCACATAAATGAATTTTGCTTTGATATTTCATTATCCCTTCAATCCATTGTGGTTTGTGTTGTAATAATTGTATACAATATGGAATTATTATATAGCTTCTACAAACAAAAATTGAAAGCAAAAATGAGTGTCATGGATGAGAGGAAAATGGTAGATAGGTAATACATTGTACCCTTAATTTGTACTGAGAATATGCCATATGTCATTGTGCACTACTTTATCCCTTCATTTTCCTCCAGAAATTCACGCAGTGCTTGTACGATGGATGTCTGGTACCAGACAATCCCACAAGCCAGATATGTAATGCTATGACGGCCCTTTATGATGCCTGTATCGAGCGGGATATTAAACCAACCTGGAATAAACAAGAGAACTGCCGTAAGTTAATGTTTGTATTGTCCATAATAGGTCTTTATGAAGAGTTTCTCCTCACATTGTTGCTTGATACAGTGTTGATAAGTGCATGCATATGGCAGATTGGTTCCTCACTTTTAGAAGGCTGTGAGTATTTACTGACTATATTAATCTGTTTTTCGCTGTACACTTTGCCAGTTTGTCCATCAAACATTCCAATAACAGGTGAAGAAAAGGATTAATTTTTACCCCACCAGCATCAATACCAATCCCCAATTCAAGATCCTCCATTATGCCTGTTGCTATGGCCAACGGCGAATTTCACTTCCTAGGCAGACTGACCCAAGGCCCAGTTGCTTTAGAGCTCGCAACATATAAAACTTACTAAAGTCTTGTCACAACTGTCATATTAACAAGCCACTTGTATAAGATCTTCTGTGGGTACAGAGCTGGAACTGTGCTTCCGAGCTAGACATGTGGTAGCATGAGCATCATACCAAGTATTACATTATCAACAATCGTTTAGTTATATCCAGGCCCTAAAATTTGAAAAGTTTACTGAAATGGTTTCATGAGTCTGTAAACCTAGAGACAAATTTTACCAATACAAACTGGTAACTGGAGCACGAGGGTAAACTTAGACTTCATTCGAATCACCTTTGTATCAGAAAGTACAAATACTTGGGTGATTTAAAACCACAAATAGAACCAGCTACAAGACATTTAAGCTCATCATAATTTTTATGCTGACAGTACATTGCTACAGGCTGTGGGAGACCCTCATTTGTGGCCTGTGAATACTACTCTTCACCATTTAAGACGAGTGATCACCCACACATGCCTCCACGCATTCCTAACAACAACAACATGCATTGTGATTGTATGTTGTGTGTTTTCAGCTATCGACTGTGGGGAGAACCAGGAATACAAGCCTGATAAGATGGACTGTGAACTCAGTTGTTTGACCATTGTTCACCCAGAACTCTGCGTTAAGAATGCCAAGGAAGGCTGCTTCTGTAAGGACAACTTTGTACGTAGTAACCAGAATTGCATACCCAAGGAACAGTGTGGCTGTATGTATGAAGGCAGTTATTTTGAGGTAAGAATAAAATGTTATTTTAGGACACCAGCTGCATCCTTCTATCCTTATTTCTACCACAACACACTGGTCCTCATGACATTCACCATTCCTTGTTATTGCTTACCACCCTAGACTATCCCGAATGTCTGAACATCTGATTGGAGGCTTGCTCTCCCCCCTCCACCCTCCCTCTATCGAAAACAAAACAACAAAAAAAACATGTGAAACAGAGCTTGAATGTTGAGTAATATTTAACCAATTTATGTGACAGAATGGTGTCGTACTATTTTGTGAAATAAAAGTACCTAACAAGGACTCCAAATTACCTCAAAAGGGAAGAAATGAAGCCTAGAATTTCTAAATTTTCATGTGGGAGGTATCCCACTGGACCCCCCTATGTATATATGAGCACATAGGATAGTCATTGTCCATCAGTCGCTCCCCTTCTTGAAGAGCGACCACCACCCCTGTAATATATGTTCGTTTTGCCATATTTTAAGGCACCGGTAATTTAACTTTCAAATATATACATGTATTAAGATGATGTAGCCATTTACCTTCTAAAATTCTCCTACATTTTCCCAAATTTTCTCCTATATTTCCACTGCGACCCACTTGAAAGCGTGAATATGCCTTGAGTTTAGATGAATTAATTTGGCTCCGGAATATTTCCCAAAACATCTGGGAGACAATAAGACAGCCTGTGGTCCATCTGAGCAGACGCTAAAGCGCATACCAGTACAACCTATAAATATCCAGAAAGTCAACAAAACTGGGTTTAACCAGCCCGGCTAGAGTCCTGTAGGTTAGAAGTCTTTTTTGTTATGTTGGCTGAATTAAAAACTAAAATCGCTCAATGTTTAGTGTTGCCTCTATACCAGTATATTGTTCCATTTGTGCAGCCAAGCTTCATGAGAGAATCATGTTCAGAGACATGTACCTGTACCAGTGGCCTGATGGACTGTACACCAGTGGTAAATCCCTGTGGAACCGGAGAGGTCTGTTATATGGACGAGGGCACAAGGGCGTGCCGATGTGATGAGGAAAATGGCTTCCACATGAACCAGGGAGCATGTGTGGAGAGTAAGTTAGATTCACTGTGATATTTCATTTAGTCCAGCATTCACAGGCTGTGTTCTGGAAAATGGTACATGGGGTGAGGTGAAGATGCCTTTTTCTAACCCCAACCACCCATATACCATTTATCCCGCCTCTATAATGTTAAATATCTGTAAACAAACCACCACACATATACCATAGAACTGAAAAATCTTCCTCTCCCCATCCCATTTACTTAGCCGGCTTTAAAGTTTACTCTAACTAAATGACAATTCCATGTGAACTTGAACTATTTATCAAATATTTTTAAGGCAAGTGAAAGCCATTTGAAAAAAGTTTATTTTGGTCATCTACATTTTACTGTATAATTATCGCTGATGTGTCAATGAAGTATTTTTGAGGCAATACCCAGGATAAACATCCCCTGCCAACATCTTCTGGCCTGGGTATTCTACTGTGCTTAGAGTCATCCTTTGAACACCTCAAGTCACACTATACAGGCCTTGCTTATATAGGCCTTGTTTTTCGCATTCTCAAAGCAGAGAAAAAGGTAAAATGACGTCACTTGTTTGAGTATGCATCAAACAGCTGTAATGGCAGCCTCCATAAGGGAAAATATTCATATCAACTATTTTTTTTTGTTTAATAATGAAATTGGAGAGAGATGTTCTTCATAGATTCATGACCTAATTATTTCAACTAAAGCCAAAACATATTGAGCGGACTTCAAAATTCATAAATGTAATAAATTCCATTCTGCCCTGTTCAAGACTGAAAGTTTGACAGTGCAAAAAAAAAAAGACCATGATCCTGAGAAATGGTCTTTGAAAGGCCTTCAATTTTTTGACATCCAAAATCTGATTAAGATTTGATATAAGCATTATATGCTGCACTTGACCTCATTGTCAGCTCACTGTGAAGAAGACCAGAGACAGTTCCGAGGAAATTGCTACCAAATTCCAGAGGAGCCCAAGCCATTCAACCCAGCCCGTGAGTACTGTTACCAGCAGGGCGGACAAATGGTGATCATCACAGATGCTGCTCTCAATGACTTCGTCCAGGAGCTGATCAAAGACAAGGGAGTGAGGAAAGCCTATATCGGACTGGATGATCAGGTTGAGGAAGGTCAGTTAATTATCTGATATTTTGGCCCAGGATTGTGTTATTATTGTCCTCTCATAAGGTTTACCTTTTGATAATGATCAGTTGAGTTGCAATTCACTAAGTACACATGTGTTGTCCATGTGAATTCAAAGAAGCTTATTGATTCTGGGATCACAAGATCAAATGTCAAGGCCGCATAGCACTTCAAAATCAGGGGTGGCTGTGTTAACCTGTACAGTATATAGATGAATAACCAGAGATTGGAGTTTTCCAGATTTATCTGAATTTTTCATAATTCATGAATAAAAATTCCGGATTTACCGAGTTAGTCCCAAAGATCTATGTTGTTGTTGCTGTTATTATTCGTTATGCTGTTATTATTCATAGATTTCAGCACAGATAATCTACAGGACATCGGTTGAGAATGAACACAAAATATAAATTCTGTGCTCAAAAGTTCTTGCAGATACATCTAATTTTGTTAAAAAGTGGGAGTTCCTGCTTCAATTCAGTGAAATTTCCTGGCCATGCTGGCAGTGTATGAACATGTAATTTTCCCACGTTAAGACATCAGTGAGGTTCTCAGTAATGGTAAATGCATATATCATCAGACCCTCATTTTCTGTCAGCGACAGTTTTGTGAAAAGATAAGTTGTTTGATGACGACTATAGTTCAAATCGGTGATGACAGATAAGAGATTGTAATAATTGTATGCAAGAAAAGAAATAAATATAATAGAGTACCTCTATGTTAGTGGTCAATTACATATTGATTTGCTAGAAATCTGTTGGCATGCGTCTCCAGCCACGTAGAGCCCCAAAGCTGGACCCTCACCTCAAGTTTTTGGATGATATATTTTCTGAGTGTTTCAGAAGATCCACTTCAATTTCTGATAACAAAGGAGGTACCATTAATAGGTTTGCCCAGACCATACGATGAGTTTACCTCCACAGATTCAGAAGTTTAGAGATTTGATTAAAACCAGGCTCGTATTTCTCCAGGGCTTAGATCTCCATAATTTGAACACACCCGGTCTTCCATACAACACAATTTGTTCAGGCTGGGGTTCAATCGCAAATTATAGAAAATATTGAAACCCCAACTACAGGCCAATTGGGTAGGTTTTGACTTAAGGATGTCTGCTGGTGGTAAATCAAAGTAATTAACTCTTTGAATAATGTGTGTTGTTGCATTCATAATTGTGTAATATGAGGAAAAACAAAGAAAAAAATATAGGTTGGTGTGCATTTTTTAGCTGTAGGCTATGTTAAGTGAACTGACCCATGCTCAATTTGATAACCCAGAAAGCATAGGTAATAGCCTTAGTTTTGAAGCATATTCATGAAAAATTCATATAAATAGTATTTAACTTTTTCTTATATTCTAACTGTTTGCAGATAATCACAATGTCTATCAAAATTTAGCAAATTGGATGGATGTTGGTGTGCAAAATTCTCGGCTAGAAGGCTTTTAAGGGAAATCCCCATCTCTTAACCTAGGGAAGGGAGATAACCCAATAGAAAAACAGGCAGAATGGCTGCCAAAGTCAAAAACCATCAGCGGACATCCTTAAATCAGATACTTATTTGATGAAAAATGTCCCTGAACATCGTTCCACATTGATTGTCAATACTGAAATAATATTAAAAAGAGGTCAATCTGTGAATAGCTAGTCATATTTGTTTGTGAACACAGTATATAATGGTTCTACAGCTTCAATATTTGGTATAATTCTGTCTCATAAGAGTATAAATTTCATGGAGGAGGATGGTGGGGGTGGGGAATAATATATATCACAGCTAAGTCCATATAGAGCCTCCTTGCATTGACTGTAAACCATGAGAGATGGCCTTATCTGTCTCTCTAAATTGAGATGTGTATGTCTTTGCCAAAAACAGTTAATCAGCACTTTCGTTCACATTTTTCGTCCCCAGGAATTTTCCTCTGGTCTAACAATGATCCATTGAACAACGGTGACTATTCTAACTGGCACGACGGTGTCCCCCAGGGAGCGCGTGAAGTTGACGACTGTGCAATCATGTCTCGATACACTGGCAAATGGAGTGACAAATACTGCTCACAAGATTACCCATTCGTCTGCGAATGGGGCCCCTTCACACCCGGTATAGTTCTCTTGTTGATCGGGCATAAGTTCACATAACTGTCACAGTAGTAGGTCAGTTCAGTTATCCTGGTATGTAACCTGTGTTCATGGTTGGTAAGTACCTTATAGGGTAAGTACAAGACTAAGGTAACATTACTAAGGTAAGTACTAGGGACAGAAGAGTGCATGTGCGAAAGAGAAATGCTCCAAAAATGTACAAATTGTCATGTTGTTACTAATAATAATAATGTACACAATTTGTTTTTCCTCCTAACTCTCGATTTTGGCCAGGTATTTTCTCAGATATCCTATGCTGCATCAGTTTGTGCAGATTTCAACTACAGGGAGCAAGTCTGAAGCTATGAACAGAGGGTCACCATGACTGGGTTTCGATCCAGCTCATAGGGCACGTTTCCAGCTCATATGGCACGTTACCAGCAGAGCGTGTGACTGGACTCCACTGGGTGTATTCTAGCTACAGTGTAAGTCATCGTTATGTGCAGATATTGAAGACAAATTAAGTGAATCTACATGTATGTATTTGATCGAGGAGTGGTTAAAGTCCTACTTGTGGGTGAAGGTTTGTGTACAGGAGGAGATGTCAATAAAATTCATATCTATACTTGAAAACTCAAACATGGCACAATAATTATAATGAAAATGACATACCTGACCATGTTGTTACATGTTGGATTATGACAAATTAGTTTTCAAGAGCACTGTTAGCTTAAACAATGAAGAAAGTAAGTAATAACACTGCAACTGTGATCTAAATTATACACCCGTGTGCATTATACATGTATATGTCATTTCAGTTATTCACTGGTACCATGTGTGAGATGAACAGGTCGCCAAATTTCCATTGTGTTAACCAGGAATTTCCCATACTGGTAAGATCAGGTTCTCACTTCATAACAATACTATTGTCATCCTCAGATGGTTTCATACGCATGTTCTCATCGATTCATGCAGTATATTACCATGAGATATTTTAATCAGGTAATTGATGTGTCTAGAATAACAGGATGAGATGCGAGAAGTAAAACTACTCATTACTCGGAAATTCCAAGTAATTTACGAGCAAGATAATGAATCATGTTAAATGGTTAGGAGTCAGAAAATAACATTTCAGCTTTCTAAAATTAAAAGATTCAATGAAGAACTGTGAATAAATAAACGAATATGAATGGCATATCAAAGGTAATATGCTAAGTTGTTGCACAGAATGACTGAATGCATCAGGGAGACTGAACTGGATGGATACCATTTATATTAAATTAGTTGTTTCATTGGACACAGGTGAATCACTGGCTGTGTAACCTTTCCTGTATATTCTGGGTAGTAGGATTCTGTTTGAGCCTATGCTTTACAATGGGGAAATATTGTCAACCAGTGACAACATATATTATCAACCAATGAACATATATTATCAACCAGTGATAACACATATTATCAACCAGTGATAACAGATATTATCAACCAGTGATAACACATATTATCAACCAGTGATAACACATATTATCAACCAGTGATAACACATATTATCAACCAGTGATAACACATATTATCAACCAGTGATAACACATATTATCAACCAGTGATAACACATATTATCAACCAGTGATAACACATATTATCAACCAGTGATAACACATATTATCAACCAGTGATAGCACATATTATCAACCAGTGATAACACATATTATCAACCAGTGATAACACATATTATCAACCAGTGATAGCACATATTATCAACCAGTGATAGCACATATTATCAACCATTATCAACCAGTGATAACACATATTATCAACCAGTGATAGCACATATTATCAACCAGTGATAGCACAGCACCAGTGATATTATCAACCAGTGATAACACATATTATCAACCAGTGATAGCACATATTATCAACCAGTGATAGTGATATCAACCAGTGATAACACATATTATCAACCAGTGATAGCACATATTATCAACCAGTGATAACACATATTATCAACCAGTGATAACACATATTATCAACCAGTGATAGCACATATTATCAACCAGTGATAACACATATTATCAACCAGTGATAGCACATATTATCAACCAGTGATAACACATATTATCAACCAGTGATAGCACATATTATCAACCAGTGATAGCACATATTATCAACCAGTGATAACACATATTATCAACCAGTGATAACACATATTATCAACCAGTGATAACACATATTATCAACCAGTGATAGCACATATTATCAACCAGTGATAACACATATTATCAACCAGTGATAGCACATATTATCAACCAGTGATAACACATATTATCAACCAGTGATACACATATTATCAACCAGTGATAACACATATTATCAACCAGTGATAACACATATTATCAACCAGTGATAGCACATATTATCAACCAGTGATAACACATATTATCAACCAGTGATAACACATATTATCAACCAGTGATAACACATATTATCAACCAGTGATAACACATATTATCAACCAGTGATAACAGATATTATCAACCAGTGATAACACATATTATCAACCAGTGATAACACATATTATCAACCAGTGATAACACATATTATCAACCAGTGATAACACATATTATCAACCAGTGATAACACATATTATCAACCAGTGATAGCACATATTATCAACCAGTGATAGCACATATTATCAACCAGTGATAGCACATATTATCAACCAGTGATAACACATATTATCAACCAGTGATAACACATATTATCAACCAGTGATAACACAGTGATAACACATATTATCAACCATATTATCAACCAGTGATAGCACATATTATCAACCAGTGATAGCACATATTATCAACCAGTGATAGCACATATTATCAACCAGTGATAGCACATATTATCAACCAGTGATAACACATATTATCAACCAGTGATAGCACATATTATCAACCAGTGATAGCACATATTATCAACCAGTGATAACACATATTATCAACCAGTGATAACACATATTATCAACCAGTGATAGCACATATTATCAACCAGTGATAGCACATATTATCAACCAGTGATAGCACATATTATCAACCAGTGATAGCACATATTATCAACCAGTGATAGCACATATTATCAACCAGTGATAGCACATATTATCAACCAGTGATAACACATATTATCAACCAGTGATAACACATATTATCAACCAGTGATGCACATATTATCAACCAGTGATACACATATTATCAACCAGTGATAACACATATTATCAACCAGTGATAACACATATTATCAACCAGTGATAACACATATTATCAACCAGTGATAGCACATATTATCAACCAGTGATAACACATATTATCAACCAGTGATAGCACATATTATCAACCAGTGATAGCACATATTATCAACCAGTGATAGCACATATTATCAACCAGTGATCAACCAGTGATAACACATATTATCAACCAGTGATAACACATATTATCAACCAGTGATACACATATTATCAACCAGTGATAACACATATTATCAACCAGTGATAACACATATTATCAACCAGTGATAACACATATTATCAACCAGTGATAACACATATTATCAACCAGTGATAACACATATTAGCAATGTAAAGGTGTTGATAAATCCTCTAATAATTATTAGGAAGAGAAATTGACATTAAATTTGTGTGATCAGATAAGGGCCGGTTGTTCGAAGCGCTATTAGCGCTAATCCAGGATTAAATCTGCCTAATCCAAGGTTTAAATGTAATACTCCGATTAACCTGTTGTTCAAAGCGCGATTACCTTAATACCGCTATTAAATATCCCTAATACGCGATTAAATTTAATACACTTCCGGGGGGTGTATTAACGACTATTAAATCGCTCGTGCACGATTAGCGAGACACGTGGATGAGTCTGGGCGAACCCGGTCCCGAAAGTGATAAAATTCTATGGGTCTTTCTCTTATTATTTCGAAAGCATTTCACCAGTTTTAACACTAGGCATGCGAAATGGAAGCTAAAACGTTAGTCCTTGAGTGTGTTCAAGTCTTGTTGACGTGGAAACTGAAATTTTACTGTTACAAACGATAGAACTTGACCAATTGATCCCTTCCAGTTCCAATTTGAATCGTGAAAGTCGAGTTGACAATGATCGTCTTGGTTCTCAACTTGAAAGTGAATTGATGTGTTATAAGCCTACCTTCTAGTCTAAATTCATTTAAACTTCCTCTCCAGAAAAGATCGTCACAGGGGCCTTCGTTTGTGTTTAATCTTGGAAAATCCCCCGATAAATCAGTCGACAAAGACGAAAAGGACAAGTGGGCACGCTGTTGACATCGTTATGGCCTTGGCCTTGACCTTGGTTTATTTCAAGGGAAACAACTCGTTATATTTTCTTTATTAAGTACTTCGAACTGGTTTCCTCCCTTTATTTAAACGACTGGCATTCTTACTGGTTAGCCATGCAGGTCATAAATGTTTTAAC
Organism: Hanleya hanleyi; assembly: GCA_036873755.1. NCBI lineage: Eukaryota > Metazoa > Mollusca > Polyplacophora > Lepidopleurida > Hanleyidae > Hanleya > Hanleya hanleyi. The sequence goes on along the minus strand of JAVTVY010010236.1, from coordinate 4,667 downwards.
CATTATTTAAATATTTGAGAGTTATAAGAGACTCGAGAGTGTAAATTTTTGAACAAATAATAGGAAACTACAAGCGGATATGAACTAAAATCTATAAAACAACCAATAGAATCTATAAAAAAAAACAGTTCCTCCTCTTTTAAATAATAAAAATTCACAGTTTGTTCTGAAAATAATTGAATATCAATATTAGCTTCATTTACTACTTGAACTTGCATTAGAATTGGAAATGCAAAGCAAATAGGCTTACAGAATGCATTGAACCAGTTGCCTAGCTTTTGAATAAAATGTTTCTTCTGTTTCATGTGAACTATGACCATGCACCAACTTGGAAGAACCTAGTAAACGGTACAAAATGCCATTAATTAAAAAATATATATTTAGCGTTCAATATACATAAAAAATAGTTTCACCATAAAATATAATTTACATGAAATGGAAAAAAAATTCCAAGGTAGAAAATATATTTCAACAAAATAGAAAATGTTCTTACCTGGGCAGAAAATACTTTTCATTGGATCGAAAAATATCTTTCACCTAATTAGAATTGAATGTTGAGAGCCACAGGAATATTCCACACCCTGTACTGGATGCAGGGTGAGACTAATCTAGGATATCAAACATCATTATATGTGGGGAGCATCTTCATAGGGCATACATGGCCAGACTGGACTAGGATTCGAAACATATCCATTCTGGATAGTGGGACTTGGATATCAGCCGGTGTCTTCATTCTGTATGCATGGCCAAACTATATCGAGACGACCATCTTAGTATGGCACACACAGTGCGACTACACAGTGTGTAAGCCTGTCCGCCTGTGACATATTTATGACGATGAAACTGTACGTCTTCCTGACGCAATCGTTGATGACACACAAAAACAATTGTCATCTTGGCAACATTTCAAGGCGATAGGAAGATAAGCACAAGAGACCATCATGTGTTGGCGACAATTCTTGACCATAACTGAATAATCAAGGTAATGGGAATAGATTCAGACAAAAACAGCTATTATAGTGTCGCATGCTTTCACTCTAGCGATAGTGAGGTAAGAAAATATAACAAATTTTGTGAAAGGATGGAATATTTCTCCATATAATATCACTTTTATAAGTACATAAAAGACATATATTTATTCATGTATTAGTTCTCATTATTAATATGTAGAAATAAGCGTGTAATTTTCTTCCACGTTCTCAGCAGAGGTGGAAATGCAAAGCGCACTCATAACTGCTACTGTGCCCCTTTTCGATGTGACACAGTGCGCCTTTGTGAAGAGGTAGAAAATCGCGCTGTACGACTTTTCGACGTGCTACCCAATTTTCCATGCACAATATGGATGTTATTTGTGCACATATCACTCTCCTTCTGCATATGAATCGTCCAACAAAGGAAAGACAGTAGTGTCAACATCGATGCCCCTTTCAGGGCAAAGATGATTGCCCAAAAATTGCATGTCACGATGCAAGACACCAATTTCCCTTGCATTTTACACTCATTCTCCTTCTTTTTCCTGGCTAAAAGCAGGTATACACTATGGAGAAGATAACTAATTGGATCTCCTCTACAGGTGCAGTTATTGTGATTTCAGTTTGCCAGTGCCTTACATCACAACGAAACTTAATCATCTAATGTTTGGAACTGGCTACGACTTCCATGCATAACATGCAGATTTCATTGATCTAAACTTGGATTTTAGATGAAGTCAACGCATCCAGTCGGCATTTAAAATACGAAAACCTGTATACAAATTGCCTGTATAACTTGAGCAAGAACGTCGACACCCTAAGTTGTAATCGAGAAAACCACTGGATTGACAAGTACGGTACATTCCGAACTTGGAATTTAAGATAGAAGGCAATTTATACCCGAAAATGTATGCTTTCACAATCCAAATTAAACATTTTACAAAGGTGAAAATTCAAGATCCAAAATTGTGCCAATATATCGAGATTGGCACGAGGTACGGCAATTTCCGAATTTGCTTCTGCAAGGTAGGAAAAAAATGTACCGGTAAATATAAATCATGTAATTAAATTTTCATCCGGCGACACCGAAATTGAGAGAACACATTCCGTTCTGCACAACATATAAAAAAAAAATTAAAATTACCTGTGGATGCAGTTTTTTACATGCACGAAGAAATTACGAAATATAACATTTTCGCCAATACCGGCATATAGAAATATTGAGATTGGCAAGAAATACGGTACAGCATATCCTGAACCTGGTGTTGCAGGATATTAAACAAAAATGTAAATTTATACATGTTTTAACAGGTAGAATTTGCGAGGACGCCCAAAATAAATATGCATTCATCAAGAGATGAGAATACATATACCCGTAAATTTAAACCTTCGATCTTACTATGGCGTACCACCCAAAGGATGTGATTGGAGCTAGGAACATATGAAAAATATGACCTATGGAAAAAAATAGATTTTGATACAAATGTATACTCCAAGCCAGCGAGTATCGTGATTTTCAGATAAGGCCGTGAATTGGTGTATACTTTTGTGCAATTCGAAGACGTTGGACCGAACAGAAAACATATTAAGAGTGCAAAGTCATACCCATGCAGGATTAGTGTTATGCTTTGTCTCAATAGATTGATCAAGTTCCAAGAGATTGTTCAAGTATGTAGCTGCGGACCGGGGCAAATTCTGTTATGTTCGAATGTGAAATGAATATATTTTCAGAGAGAATTAGACGTCTTCACCTAAAATCAGCGAATTTGCAGTAATACTTCAGGGCCCTGTCCTTCGAGAATCGTGATACTCAATGTCTTGGAATTATTCTGTGTATAACAAAATGTGGATCTTTATGCCAGTCAAAATGTTTCTTTAATAGGTAATATTTTATTTTTGGGAAGGATTATTTTTGGCACCTCGAACTGGGGACGATTTCTGGCTCGAATGTACTGCGTCCTTAACGTCAATATTTCGTACATACTGAGACATTGGCAAGGAATACAATTTGTAAAAAAAAAAAAAAATACTATACCGGCTGGGTACAGTCTGCATGATAATTTTTGAATCACTCCTTTGTTCCTTTTGTAAGCACTGTAGTTTTGGTATATTCAGAATTTGCAATGATATAAAAAACAAATTCCAAATCTCAAAAGCAAAGCAACTTCTCATCCTAGATGTTGTATTTTACATTATTGCGGTCGTACGAACATTTTGAGACACTTGGTGTACCTACACGCTTAAAACTAAAGTGTTGACACTTATTCGTAAAGTGTTGAAATAACCCTTTAAGTGTGTCCACAGGGACTGCTCTTTAAGTGTTGAAATAGAATTTCCGATATCGGGAATTCAATTTCCGATATTGGAAATAGAATTTCCCATATCAGAAATTGTCACTGACTTTCCGATATCGAAAATGAAAGCTCTGGAAGCTTTACGAAAACTAGAATTGCAATTTCCGATATCGGAAATTCAGTGACAATTTCCGATCTCGGTACGATTCCGTACGATGCTTCAGTATGTACGTCCCTGTGCCACTGGAGGTTGAACCTCCATTTGTTAAAAAAGTTACATTTATGGCAGTGAAATGCATGTATGTTAGGCTTTGCGAGCTTTGCGGATTTCCTCGTGGATCTTCCGCGGACTGGTTGTGGGCCTACGAATATTTCTTGGAATGATTCTTCCTCTGGTATTCTTAAAACAATTTAAAAACTATAAGACATAGAAAATGAAACGGATCATGGCGCCGTAGTGTGGGTTCTGAGATATGAAACCCACTGGAATAATTAAGTCATCATTCGGCCCTACACATGAACACTAGTATCAGTGCCGATTAGACATTGCTATAGTATATGTGCACAGTAATTGCACTTCGCTTTTTACTATGCACGCCAAAAATGCGCACAGGAACTCATCAAAAACTCGCACAGTCGAAGAAATCCCCTCGACAAAAATACGGACAGTCTCATTTCAGGACATGAACAATTGTTCTTAAATATTCGCCTCTTAATACTTATATTTATCTCCTCTGTATCAGTCATATTTGATTAACTACCATTCTAGTTTTTACCCCTCGGCCAAAATTTGGCCGAAGGGTATTGTCGTCGTCATGTACGTCTGTCCGTCTGTCCGTCTGTCCGTCCGTCCGTCTGTCCGTCTGTCCGTCACACCTTTCTCGTTACCAGGATATCTTCAGAACGACTTACCCTAGGCACACCAAACTTGCAGTGCACATCCGTATGCTTGTGACCCAGAACCCTATTGAATCTGGACCTGATTGGTTACCGCAGAAACTTTGGCGGCCATCTTTAATTTATCTTAGCGAGAAACCATCACAGGTTTCTTGTTGCAAAAGATGAATATCTTTAGAACGACTTACCCTAGGCACACCAAACTTGCACTGCACATCCATATGCTCATGACCCAGAACCCTATTGAATCTGGACCTGATTGGTTGGAAACTTTGGCGACCATATTTAATTTATGCGAAATCATTAATCTTGTGTATCTTAGGTACCATTTCACTGTTCCGTGTGTGAACTTGGTATAGATCATCGATGCATCAAGAAACTTCAAAGAATGACCAAACCAGTTTCCCTGATTCGGTGGAAACCTTGGCGGCCATCTTTAATTTATGCAAAATCTTTAATGATATATATCTTTGATACCATTCAAGTGTTCTATACGAAACTTGGT
>JAVTVY010010235.1:0-45176 GCA_036873755.1 Hanleya hanleyi | reverse complement strand
CTATAACTGAAAAAGTCCCATATACTTCCTTAAAGGAGAACGAAGGCTGGTAACAAGGTGAAGTAAAACAGCATCACTCATTGGCCCATGGTTGAGCGACCTTGAGCGACCTTTTCCGAGGCCCCGCGTGATTGGTGCAGTCGGTTTTTTGCGCGTGGTCGCCATGGCCAGGGGTCCACGAAACCGCCACGAAACACAGCGGGGCCAAAGAATGGCGGATAAATTTTAAAACAGGAGATCAACAGGTCCCGGGAAATGTTTATAATAAACTCAGATGGGCAGATTTGACGAGCTAGTCATCAAGGTTAGATACTTTGGTAGTTTATGCTCGCGTTACGTGAAATTTTCAGGAATATGGAAGCAGATTTTACTATTTCTCAAACGTTTATCTTAGATCATACCAAACTCATTTGGTGTTGAATCGCGCATTTTCCGTCAATTATTTTTCTTCCTCTCCTGATTTCATTTTACCCGTATTACAAAACAAACCAACCGTATACTAGTCAGATTTATTTAAATTTTGGCTTTCTGAAACTGTATAGTTTTAATAATGTTTCACTCAAAGTAAACGTGAAAAAATTGCAAAGTAATCCATAACATGGGAACTCAGTGACACGTCAAAATGCGTCTTCATGGGTTTGGCGAACATCCGTCAAAATGTGTCTTCATGGGTTAGGCGAACATGCGTCAAAACCCGCTTATATGGGGGAAAGAGTTAATGCAAATTGTTTTAAACTTGTCGATTTCAAAAGCCTTCATCCCTCCTCATTTTTTCCCCAAAAATTGAATCAAGAGATTACATTTATTCAGCCTAAGTATCTAAGTACAGGTATAACAAGCAGAGTTGATGTTGATGGACTATGTATATGCAGCCCAAGGAAATTTACACTCATGCCAATCAAAAGTCACTTTGTGCTTGGCAGGTTTATTTTTAGAACAGGAAGTGACAAGTGTCGTCTGCTTCTTAGGAAATGTCATTTACTTGCCTGCAGGTGTGTGTGTTGTCAGTGTTGCAGGGAATGCAGTCATTTGCAGCTACCAGGACCATAGATATAACCATTCTGGAGTAATAACTGGACAAAACGATCATTCTACAATAATGCAGTAACTACTGGAGATTTCTCATTTTGTGGTGGGAAGAATGAAAACAGCAATTGTATGTAAATGCTGAAGACAAATTTAATGTAGTATTAATCAGCAGATTTACTCGTTTTACGGATGGATGTCCCACTATGTTTCTCTCAGCGTAAAGTTCTGGTTCATGTTTTCCTTGTCTATCCTATGGGGAAATATTTTTAACTGGTGATGAGTGACCTATTTTCAACTTAAATTTATCAAAAATGTATGCAAAATCGTCCCAATCTGATTGAAAACACACACAGAAACCGACTGGATTAGACCTCCTTCACATCTCAAGATGAATTGGTGACCTTCTATTATGAAAATAACTCGTTATGGCTACATCATATTTGACCAATCAACAGAACGTATTCCATGATATGATAGGACAGACGTCTTATCCAAACAGCTCATCAGGATTTTTGGCCTAGTCACAGTAAACTGACAAATTTCAAAGTAAACTTAAGACCTGCCTTGCTGCAGGGAAATGTATGACTGATCCTTAACCGTTAGTGATTGAAAAGTGATTGAAATTATATTTATCCAAAATTTTCTGCACTAAGTTGTGTAGGAATGTACATGTATATGGTTTCGATGTTAGAAGAGGGGGATATAAGCAACACAACATGGGTACACTGTGGATTGCTTGTCAAATTGACACGATTCAAGTTCAAATCGAGCACTCTCCGTCTTACTGTTCACGACAGTCAGAAATTTCTGGGACTAGAATTTTGTGGGGGAATGAACTCGAGATAAGGAGAGGGTCAGATCAAGTTAGAGATGGGTTTCTGGATCCGTTTTTATTCAGATTGATTATGGTCCTTTGATGGTAGGGTAAGGAATCAAATGTACGAATAGGAATCAGAAATTCACGCCAGGAGTCACATGTTTAAAATTGGTATCGGGGAAAAGGCATTGAGCATTGACTACTTTTATCCAGATACCAAGTTGGTTTTGGCAGTTCTTGTGAAATTACTATACTTAAATCATGTATTTGCTCTGTACTTACTTTCTTCAGGTGTGTACAAAAGGAAAAGTTCACATAATGAAGTATTTACAAATAGAGGCAATAAAGGAGGACCGTAAACGTGGCATGCTGAGTGAGACAGATATGAAGAGATTAGTCAGGAAGTCCTTACCACAGAACCCTGTGTAAGTTACTGGCATCTTCATACACAGGTCGGCGTCTCCGTTCACACTTTGAATTAGCTGTGATATATTGGCCCATCAGCTCTGTTCAAAAGAATTTATAAATAGACACGAAATTTCATGGACCTCAAATCCATTGTAATCTCGAAGTGAGCTGTTTGAGTGGCTGTCATATGTATCTGGCCACCCCTACCACCTTATGTGGAGGAATGATGCAACTAGACCGAGTCTCGGATTTTAATGCTTTAGGTGGTCTGATATATTGAGGCTAATTCGAATTGTGAATGAAGAAGTCGACAGCCTACATCATTTTTAGGATAATTATCTCCCTTGGTTCAGTCAAACGCATGGTGGAGCTGGTTTTATGGCAAAGCGATCAGCATACTACTCATCGCACACTACTCAACGCGCATGCGCAGTCGATCCATTCTACTGTAGGGTGCAAGTCTGGCCCATGGAATCTCAGGTATCGAAAACCCCAGGTCTCTCGCCTCACCCTATCCCGCGCCACACCTATAGGGATAGGGAGATCGGGTGCCCTTTCTATACTACTAGTCATCGCGCATGCGCAGTCGACCCATTCTACTGTAGGGTGCAAGCCTGGCCCATGGAATCTCAGATAGCGAAAACCCCAGGTCTCTCGCCCCACCCTATCCCGCGCCACATCTATGCGACCCGTTGTGCAGTATTTTAATGACCAGTGAAGAAAGTGTGAAAAACCTACAGTAGCTGGTAGCAGCAGGGTATGACAAACCTTGTACAGTGTTTAATGCACTTAGAGTGTACCCTGTGTATACCCTGTGTATTGTAACATACCTCCCTATCAAACCTTATAATGTGAATATAGGGCGGATTTGAAAGTAACCAGGAGTTTTTGAATGGGGGCCGGTTCACACCTGATTTAAACAGATTCAACATCTCCCGATGTAAATTCTGAATATTTAACAGATCAGGCCACAATCTTTACTCTTGACTGCACATTAGCAATGTTATATGAATTATCTGCAGGTTAAAAACCATCTTAACTTTTCTATCAGCATCAGTAACATTAATATCTGATGATTCAGTTATTCAAATATTCAGCCTGAATCTCTGGAAATAACGGATATTACACACGCAAGTTCTCCACCGTTGAAAACATTGTGTCCAGAGCGATATGGTACCGTAATGGTGATTACGTCTTCACTGTAACTGTACCATGGCGGTACCAGAGCAGACCCTCGATGGTTGTGGGTCCACTCCGGTACTGCCATGGTACCATTATAGTGAAGACGTAGTCACCACTCAGTACCATACTGCTCTGGACACAATGTTTTTACCGGCGGGGAACTTATGTGTGTAACTTCACTGTCGGGTTGACTTCTAAGCTGTGAGTTCTGAATTTAAAAACTAATTATGCCCCCCCTCTAACTAGAGGGGGGGCATATAGCGATCGCTTTGTCCGTCCGTCTGTCCGTCCGTCTGTCCATCCGTCTGTCCGTCCGAATTTCTTGTCCGCGCGATATCTCGGTTAATAATTGATGGACAGGATTGAAACTTGCATGGAATGTGGCCAGTGGCTCATAGTTGTGCAGCGTCGAGTTTTTTCCGAGTTCCGGTATCATTTTCAAGAGTTATGGCCCTTTTCCTGAAATCTCTGTGAATGGGACTTGTCCGGGATGGATCTTGGTTAATATTGTATGAACAAGTATGAAATTTGCATGACATGTGGTCAGTGCCCCACAGCTGTGCAGCGTAATGTTTCTCCCCGTTTCGCCTATATTTTCAAGAGTTATGGCCCTTTGTTCCTGAAATCTCTGTGAATTGGGACTTGTCCGGGCTGGATCTTGGTTAATATTGTATGGATAATTATGAAATTTGCAGGGTATGTGGTCAGTGCCCTGTAGTTGTGCAGCGTGAAGTTTCTTCGCGTTTCGCATATATTTTCAAGAGTTATGGCCCTTTTTTCATCAAGTCTTTGTGAATTGGGACTTGTCCAGGCTGGATCTCGGTTAATATTGTATGGACAAGTATGGAATTTGCAGGATATGTGGAGAGTGCCCTGTAGTTGTGCAGTGTGAAGTTTCTCCGCGTTTCGCGTATATTTCAAGAGTTATGGCCCTTTTGTTCTTGAAATCTTTGTGAATTGGGACTTGTCCGGGCTGGATCTCGGTTAATATTGTATGAACAATTATGGAATTTGCATGATATGTGGTCAGTACCCCATAGTTGTGCAGCGTGAAGTTTCTCTGCTTTCGGTTATATTTTCAAGAGTTACCCTTTGTTCATCAAACCTAAATGAATGGGATATATTTATTTGTCCAAAGCACATGTATGCCAAAGTAGATCACATAGGTCCTGAAGTTTGAAATTGCCCCTAAAAGAGTGAATTGGATGCAAAATTCAAAGTTCACGATCGCTTCATAATTTCACCACAGTATACTCCCAAGGAATGTAGGTCTCATAACCAGGTCATATTTGACGAAAGCCCCGGGCGCAATATGTACATATATTATGCGAGGCATGCCGAAAAAAGTGACTGAAACAGAATTTTTATAATTTAGCCAAATTAGGCCTCCACAGACCAATACAAAACAGAACAATGGTGGAGCAGTGTCGGATTAAAGCGGAAGGGGGGCATACAATTGAGCAATCTCTGATTGCTTCCTTGCTGCGTTTTGATGTTCAGCTGTTACGTCTCACCTGCTGAATATTGATAAATATTAATTTATTATTTGTTTTATTCCCGCTATACAGGGGTTCTGATGACTTCAAAAATATTAGCGAGTCTCCCAGTTGGAAGCGTCACACAGTGGTCGGCAACGATTCTGGATATAACACTACGGACAGTAACGAGAAATGCAATTGGTCCCAAATGGAGGTACACTTAACTGCATGGATTGGCTGCTTACTGCTGATCACACCGGCTGAGGCCTTGGATAGATTTTCTACTTTTGAGTGTTCTGGATTATTTGGAAATTCTTGAACATTGCAGCCAAGTACTTCAGAATTGCTTTCTGCACTTTCGGATGCTGTTGGTTAATTATTTGGACTTCAAAGCTTTTAAGCTAAAATCATATCCATCTGCTGCTGTTCTTTTTTTTCTTCTTTTTTTTTATTTCTTCAAATGCAAAGTTCTCCCAATAATTTCTGATCGAGCATGTGCATAGTGTTTTCACTTTGAAAAACCATCTTCTCCAGAACAGTACGTGAAGGTGAAACAGACCGTGCTTGGGACCATAATACAGTTTTAGCACGATTCTGGTTTATCAAAGTTCAAAATACTTTAAATTTAACTATTTGTGCCATGAATAATGCCTGTATTTAGAGGTTAGTCCGTTTACGCAGGTGACGATTCACAGGTTTCGCTGTACTTTTACTACAACCTATAGAAAATATCCAAATGTGTCCATCACTGGAGCAGGGAGCAGTGATCATGATAACAGGTCAACTGTTATTTGCAAAGTTTCAGGTGAAGGTATTTCCCTTGAGAGTTTAAAATATCTACCTCAAATATGTAAGTAATGTCGTTAGAGAAGGCTGTTAAAATACATGTAGTGTGGAGAAATGTTTTTGGTTTTCTCTTTGGCACAATGTACATTCATAAAACTGTCCTACATCAGGTATCTTCCAGAAAGAAAAAAGAACCCTGCAGTATCACTACTGCCTCTCTTTATGGTCTCCGGCTAGAAAGTGTTTTGCTGTGGAGAGAAGATTGTTTATCTCAAAGTGAAAAACATAATGCTCATCTCCTCGTAGTGAAGTAGTCCTGTTTGGAGAACAGATGGTGCCGCTCAGAGAAGATTGGGTGAAACTGCATTTTTAAGCAAAATTAAGTAGAATTGTGCTTCACATTTGGCTTTCAGATGTAGATTTTCCCCTGCTTTAAAAAAAAAACTCTGCTGCACATCATTCAAGTCCTGACCTATTTGTATCCCACCCAAAATAACTTGATACATATCCGGCAAATGAGTTAACTGATAGTGAAACTAATTTTTGCAGACCAGTTAATTTGATGATAATGATAACGGAATACTTCCTTGAAAATGTTTTACCATTTAATATCTATGTATGACAGCGTAATACATGTATACATGTACACAGCATGTGAAGTACCTTTGTTAAATTTACGTCAGTGTGTGTGTGTGTTTACATGAATGACCTTGTTCTCTGTGTCAGCGTGTCACTAACCCACAAAATATATTGAGTACATGTAATAAATGGTTTATTGTTAAGCTGGATAAAATTAATTTCTAACTTAACAGTCACAGGCACTATTTTGAAAAACAAATGATGAGAGAGGGAGGCTTTGAAGTTCTTTTTATTTGTGTTATCCATCATTTCTGGTGAAACCGTTACAGTATTGGCATGAAAAGTAATGTTGTTTGAGTTACTTGAAGAGTCTGTCTTCAACAATACCACTTCCTGTAAATAAAAAGAAGACATCAAACAATCCTTTCAAGAACAATATTTTGGCAAAACTTTGAGTTTGAGAGTGAAATTTTTTAAAAATATTATATTGCTGTTGGCGATAAAATGGGTTGACGCAGTGCTAAAAAAAATGACACGGCAATTCCTGTGAAGTCAGAAATTTATTTCATTCAGCCTTAGTCTGGCATGCTGTCTACTTCTAATATAAGGATAACTAAGAATAGTCTGAAAGATTGACAAAATAATCCAGATCAATTACACATAGAAGCAAAAGATGATTTTCTAAATTATTTGGAAATTCTTTCCTAACAAAGACAGCTCAAGCTGCAATATATTTGTAAACAAAACTTCTCATTTTTGCTATAAAGGAAGTCTTTGGGTCTGCAAGATATGAATAGCTCTTAATATAAAGTCGTGATTCATGAATGTACCTAACTTCCTTTTGCCAAACAAACTATGACAAGATGGCCAACACATCTTCCTTCCTGTGTAAAGTACAGGTGTAAATGAACGTATGTCAGAAAGTCGATGATCCTTTATTTAAGAAATGTAATGTTCAGTAGACTTCTTAAAAAAAAACCCCGCAATCATGGTTGTTAAGGCAAAATGATGAAGCATGTCCTGATTTACCACTCTTTCATGGATAGGCCGAGATACCCATCTCATTGTAGGACGACATTCCCCCGTGATGGAAGTTTGGGCTCCTTGCTGAGCTGGTTCTAGCTTGCTTGCTTTCTTCATTCGATTTCAGTCATTTGAATTTGTAATATTTTGGTTGTGGTAGATATCATAATTCAATCACTGTTATACATGGACGATTATTACATGTACCTTTCCGTCTTTAAAACATTTGGTATTTGTGGGATTTTCAACCAATAACAATGTAAGAAAAAGCAATAATCAACCGATGTCCAGTGATTGAATTATCATATGTTGAGCATTTAACAATGTCTGGATGGGCCATGTGGGTTGTGGAACTCCAAACAATTTCCCTCCGTTTACTCGAGAGGGCTCTCTATGAAGAGATTAGGAAGGCACCCATCCAGACTTGCTGTAAAGCTGTGAATCTACAATTACAAATTGTGCTGCCACACACCTCTCTAATAATTCAACCTCTAATAAATCAATCACTCTGATAACATTCAATCAATCCAGATTTTTTTTAATTGAGGACAAATTTAATTACCTGCTAAATATTGAAGGAACAACTTACTTGAGGTCCTGTTTATGTATCTTTTCATCTACTCCACATTCTAATAAATTTAATCTCCTCAATTTTTGGAAGTGGGATGCACTTCCTGTGATTGAATTATTGGAGAGGTTTCCATGACTTGTTCAGCCCCTTCAATCACAGCCATGCTTTCAGTCCCTCCAATCATAGCCATGCTTTCAGCCCCTTCAATCACAGCCATGCTTTCAGCCATATGGTACAATGTAGGTCTGCTACATACAGGGTTCCTCCTGGTCCTGGATTTGCTTTATTTCCTTGAATTCTGAGAAAATAAATTCCAGGACCTGGAATTCCTTGAATTCTCACAGTATTTGTACAGAGTCCTGGAAAAGTCCTTAGATTTTATTGTCCTCTCGCCTCTCCCCTCCCCTCCCCCAAAAAAATCTACCACAATTAATTACTGGAATTTCTTTCTAACAAACTGAATTTATTCTTCCATCTACATGTAGTCAGATCTGTATGAAACATGATAGTTGAAATACATATTCATTTCATTCTAACGAACATTGTTGAATTTGCTGAATGAAACATGGTAAAAGGTGTTAAAAAATGTCCAAGAAAATTCAGTTAAAGGTCCTGAAAAAAGGTTGTATGGACCTGGAAAAGTCCTGGAAATGTCCTGGAATTTTGTCTTCAACAAAGGGTAGGAACCCTCTGTACATATATGTTGATGAATTATTCATGACCAGAATTGATCAAACCTCAGCCAATCATTTCACTAGATAAATACGGGTCGGAGAAGAAGACTTTGTCTGCATGTATATTCCCATAAGAGAATGTGTACATGTATCTCACAACAGACTGGGAAAGCTGCTTATGAGAGTCTTTTTATCATGGCGGTCTTGCAAGTTTGATGATAAACAGCAAGAGATTGGCATTGGCATTATGATGGATGGCCTGTACAAAACTTGTTACATATCCACAAGAGGAGCTGACCTACAATTAAACTACCAAATATGGAGTGACCTTCTAATGCATGCACTTCTGATTGGCTGAGATGCCAAGTGATGCACATCCAGGCAGTCTGACGTCAGTGTCTGATCTCTCTGACCTCTGTTTCGAACAGAGCAAAGCGAGCCACTTGATTGGCTGACCGGAGTATGCAATGTCATCAGTTGATTATTAAGTTTGGAAAAGCCATTTGGGTCATTCCATGAAATGGGGGTACCAAAGTGTGACATGCAAACCAATTTTGAAAAGATGTCAATTCCTGGCTGCACTAACTCAGGGATAATATTGATATACAGAGATTCGGAAAACATAAGAAAACGGATAATATTCCACAATTTGGGAGAAAAATAAAATAATGAAGTTGCGCGTGTAACGAGGACACAAAACTATATGCAAAATTCACCACATAACATGTTAATTTAAGTGTCAAATAGAATAAAAACATGATCAAATTGTTAGAATATTTAATCCTATTCTTAGTCAGCATATTTAGTGGCATCGACTGCCTCAATCCAATCAAGTGGTGCGTGTAACATGGACACCAAAAATGGCTTCGTGTCCTTTCGCATACATCATGTGAAATCACCATACTAGGTCGCCATCAAACTCGACACTTTACCATCAAACTGATCATGGCACATCAACATTTTATATGTAAGACTGGTCTTAGTTTAACTTTCTTTCTTCTGGAATCAACATTTGTTTGTCACACATGTAACGAAGTGGCAAACGTAACTGTTCAGGACGCGAAATAGCACAATACTACTTAACCGCTATTTTTTGCAATTGCCTCATTATATGGCCCCTGCTCTGAAGTGGCTCCACCAGCCATGTCACAAATATTGGGTTCCATTGCTGCACATTGTAATTCATACCAAAAACAAAATAAGTAAAATGCAAGCCGAGGGTGGTGCGTGTAACACATGAAAGTGGACACGAAAGTGAGACATTAAAGTATATTCCAACTACAGCTATTAAGGACACATCGAAATCCTGTCGTATTTGGATCGATAATAGACAAGATTAGCCCAGCTCAAGAATAGTTTTGAATGACCACTGAATGACCTTTTCGTGGTCACAGGTAAGAGGTAAAGTAAGTAACAAAAGAGGACACCAAGCGTTACACGCGCAACCTGAATTTTGAGGGTTTCATGCATCCAGAATCTGCATTTAAGGGTGACTGATATGAAATAAACTAAAATAAATTGAAAGACATGAGCCAGATCGATACTTTAAGTTGTTTTATTGGTAAAATTTATTAACAATTCATGCACACAGTGCAAACAAAGTCATCAATGTTTGCAATGTTTGCAATGTCACATTTTTGGGGTCAGTGGGTGTCCTCATATGCTGACACCAATGGTCCTCCAAAAGTAATGGGCGTACATATAACTAAGATGTTATCTTATGTATATCTACTTGTATCTGGCATTAAATAGGAATAAATGTTTTTCAAATTAGTGTAATATTTTAGAAAATTCACTGGTTTTAAGTTTGAGTGCTTAGAGGTGACCCCATTTCATGGAACCTGGTAGTAAGGATGGATAAAATGGCAGTTGGGAGATGACCCATTCCAGAATGATTTGTCATCTTGACTGAACAACATCATGGCTGAAAGTATGGCTATAAATAAAGAGAGTCAGGCATGCGCAAGGCTGGCGCACAAATGTATTTTTAAGATTGGTTACTTTGGGATTCGGTTTTATCCTTTCAATTTAAACCTGTGAATCGCATGGACAACGTTAATCACACTACACAAATAACATTGATTGAGTTTTGTTTTTTTCTGTTTTAAACATTAACCTTGTTATTGTGTCATTTAAGCATGTATTATTGATTGAGGTTACCAGCATTTTGTATATCCAATTACAGTGATATATCTATTAATTGTTATGTTGTACATTTACATTTTACTTTTAACTGTGTTCATTTAGCATGTTTGGTCTACATGTACCTGTCACATTATAAACATGTAGCTAATGGCATGAAACGGTTACATTTGTACATCTGTAGTGAACCAGTAAAAAAGCATGCTGTTTTGTGAAGCTATGTTGTAACTCTGTCTGTGTATATGGATTTTAATTTTCGTAACTTTTCTTATAATTTTTCTCCTCTCTTTCTTTTGCTTCCCTATTCGTCCGTCGTCCGTGTGACAGGCGATAAATGACTTTGATGAGATCAATGCTCTGGCCCTCAAGGCGGGTGAAGCTGTGAAGGAACAGCGTCACCACAGAGAGCTCGAGGCTCAGAGAAGGCTTGCCCAGGAGTCTAGAAAACAGCACCCACCTTCAGCATTACCCTCAGAAAATCACTTGTCGGCGGAACCTCCTCCATTACCCCCTCACCAGAATTACCCACCTTCAACGCTCCATCCACCCCCCTCGCCACAACAGTCCCGCCCATCTCTGGCACAGTCTCCACTAGCGTCTCGCCCCCACTCCCATTTACAGTCTCCACTTACCAACTCTCACTCACCCCTCCCCCATGCCCACTCACCCGTCCCCCACATCCCGTCGCCTGTCTCCCATGCCCAACCCCCGGGGCAGTCTCAGTTGTCGCCCCAGTCGCCTCAGTCACCTGTTCCACCTTCTTCATCGTCAGGAAACCCGGTCGAGGATGCTTTCACGAGGGTTAGTCTTCACCTATCTACAGCATGTTCACCGCCACACAACAGTGGCCGAGTGTTGGTTCTAACTAACCCAGGTCTACTAACCTTCACTTATAAAACCGTTTTACGGGACAAAATCGGACAACATACCTATACTTACAGAGAATGTTTTTCAACTTCAAATTTAACAAATATCGACTTGAATGTGTTGGAACTCTCACTAATAACTGATGCACGCAAACTTGAATTTTCTCAAGCAATTTACTCACAATTTCAAATAACCACAAAACTCCTTAAACTTGTAGGATTTTGTACTCTCCTGGTAAATTGATCAACTGGTCCATGCACAAAATTTTTCTTTTCCTCTTGTGTTTCAAGATAGTGTTCAAGCTTTTGTTGTTGTTGCAGTAGTTTGACTGAAATTCATGCTTTTATGAACTGAAATTATGTTGTACAGTATTTCCATTGGTTACCAGTCACTTGATTAGTTATGCCATTGTTCAAGTAAAGTAAAATTTCCAGCAATTCAAATTTGAGAACTTATCATTTCTTTGAAAATATATCATGCTGGATAAACCTGTCAGTCAGGAAGTCAAGTCTGGCCTTTCCGCATTAATGCAAGAGCGAGAGCCTTGTCCATGGTGGCAGTCTCTGGGTCGTTCAACTCCTATTGTCCCTATGCTTGTATACAGGGAAATTTTGTTTTACATATTGATAACATGACATTAATGTGCTCCATATTACCCTGCCTGTTATTGAAAGGATTTATATGCATACCATACTCCCTCTAATGATTCCAATCTAATTAAAATTAAATCCTGTCTGCTCCCCCATTTGGATATGTCGCTTGCCTGATCTAACCGGCTTGCAGTAATGAGTGTGTCAACCAATTCCAAGAACTCTTCATAGTTCTTTGAATGGAACATAATGGTAGGTTCCTTTTGGTTGGCTCAGCCGAATTAGATGCCACGCTGTCGGGGTGTCTTCTGATGTCGCCGAGCTCCTGCCAGGTTGGCACCATAATGCGGGGTAGAATTATGGGCTGGTCGGAGACGCTGACCCTATCTCCCCTCCCTGACTGCCAGTAAAGTAGTTAAAAAATGCGACCGTGATGTCATAAGACTATTAAATATTCATGACCTGGGCGCTCTGAACTCCAAATTCAATTGAAATCAGTAAGATCCTACATAGCGACATCTATGATTGGGGAGCATTGATAGGATATTAATTTATTAAGATTGTAATAATTCAATCCCCTCAGTGCAGTCAGGGCAGGCTCCAGCCTAAATAAGTCTGCTCGCATTGAAGACTGACGGCCTCCCCGATACAGACTGTCATCCTACTTACCCGGTCCTTATCTGTTGGGTCAGGCTTTACACTCTCGTATGAACAACATAAGGTACATACAATAACGTTTTGACCGTCTAAGCCTTCGATTTCCTCTGACCACGGAAATTCATTGCTCCAAGAAGTCACAAAGGTTCATTTGCGCTTGTCGTTGCACCGTTTGGTTGTTTGCTGACGAAAAGTTTATCAGAAACCTGTGCATTTAGCACAAAATGGCGGCCGATAACAAACTATGTGCCCTCTCCATGTAGCGGCTTTTATCGCAAGATTTTATACAATTGAGCTATCCCTTGTAGATAATCGAATCATGCAGAATATATCATTGGATACGTAGAATGGTGGAGCTCTCCTATGTGGAGGTGAATTTCTCATAACTGAAGCAACGATATCGTAAAACTTGGAAACAAAAACAACAATGATTTAGGTATAATTTATAACTCACAGACTTGTTTATTGTTGACGCTGACGACCAATAAATAATAGACAAACAAGTGATAACAAAGTGCATGCCCGCACGGGCAGACGTATCGAGAGTACGGCATGCCCGCACATTCTCTTTGCCTGCATTTGCATGCGGGCAGGTGTTAAGTTACAACACTGCCCCTTATTGGTATTCAATCACCCTAAATTCTGAAGACAAAAGTTGAATCGGTTGTTCTAAAAAATTTGACCACCCTCTAAAATCAATGAAATAACGAAGAAATAATGCATTATATGCATCATTTTTTTCTCATTTCCTGTTCTAATAAATTTGATCACCCCCAGATTTTATGGTGGGAAACTTTCACGTTCTATGATTGAATTATTTGAGGTATTACCATACCGTGTAAATATATCTAGACACTTTTAGGGGGAAATATGCCAGTTATCATTGGTGTAAAATATTTCCACATATTTGTAAGCTGAGGGAAAGAGGCAAGTAAAATGACCCAGAGATTACAAGCATAGACCAGGCATTCCATTTCCTGCTGTTCAGTGAGACTAGCTTGTCCGATGTTATAGCATTAATGTGGGAAGGGCGCTTTGTTACTTGTGTTGAATATGCTGCAGTAAGTGCTAAGTCTTCAGTTGGATAAATCAGAAATATCAAATGTGCACAGTAAATAAAATTAACCTCTATTTGCCTGTATGCTACATGTATATATCTGTACATGTCCACCAATAAAAGAGATGCTTCAAGGCTCTCTGGAGCCACACTTGGAACTCAATAGCATAACGTTAATTAAGAGGCTCAGTTTAATCAGCCTGTGACTGTATCATAAACAAACACTACAACACTTATAACATTTTGAAGAATTTAGGCACTAAATTGTTTCACCTGGATATCTGAAATACTTGTTAAGTTGTATCAAGTGATTGGAGTAGAGCACTTCCTGTACCATATATCGGTAGTATGAGTTCTGGTTTGAGGATGCTCCTGTGTTGGTGATGGTTGCAGGGCATGCGTTCATTACTACGAGAGAAAATATTTCATAATATTTATTTTAAACTGTGTGCATTTTCAAAGTTGGCATCAGGTTGAATACAATTGGCAGATTGTATCATGTATTGTTTGGAAATTATGAAAACAATTACAAGGATGTATCTTTGAAGTTGTGAAAATCACTATGGAATCTTTTAGGATAGGCATGTGTAGATATTATTTAATCAATGTACAAATTTCTATCTAGTCATGCTGGAGACCAAAATTCTGGATGGAGTATGAAAAGTTGTGATTTTTTACAACGAAATGTCTGTCTTGTTTGCGGAAATTCTGTTTCCAATTTTTAGCATGTTCTGATTTTGGAGAAAGCGAAGCATTACATTCTCAAGCAAGTCAGGGAAATTGACTGCCTTATATTCCCTTGTATGCAAACCATTAATCCAAACTTCAATACGTACCCATCTTATAAATTGTGTATGGTGCATACATGTAATGCTTGCATGTTCCTTCATTACCTTGAGTTTTGTTTTGAGAGCTGAGAAAGTTAATTTGAAGATTTATTTTAGTAGATGCTTGCATAAATCTGTCCAGACAACAGTCAAATCAATGAAGACTGGCAAATGTAACCATCAGCTAACAAAATGTTCACTGTTTCATTGCACCTTGCCTATTCCCTGTGTGTATGATGTGATGATGCATTCGGCCACATAATAAAGATCTAATTGTCTCACTCCGATGTTAAAGTCGACATTTCACTTATTTTCTTGTTCTAATTTTCATCAGGATATCAACCAGTACAGCGTAAAAATTTAGTCAGGGATGTAAATTTTCTGTATTGAATATCTCTGAAATGAATCTTATTTTTGAGAAGGATTGAAAATCTGAAAATGAAAAATGAAAATGAAATGAAGTCTGAAAATTGCTTTACACAGAATGGGATTAGCGGTACTATTTTGACTCTGTGAGAATGTTCCATGAATGTTGGTTCTATTTCCACATGATATCACTTTCGGGTCTGCATGAAATGTGGTTGCATCACATGCCTGTTCCACAGCTTGAATCATCTCCTATTATTACTTAAATCCTGGGACAAGTCAATATAATTATTTCTTCTTTTTCCCCCCCGCAAGGTGATGTTAATCTTGTCGATATTTTGTTTCAGAAACGCCTCGCTCACGTGAGTGCTTACTGTTATCTGGCTCTATTGTATGCTACATGGTTACATTTGCCATTGTTTCTTTGAAAGAAATAACTCTTAAGCATTTCTACTAATGCTCGAACGGAATGACTTTCTATAGCATGCTCACTGAGCTTGAATTAGACCTCCGTCTGGAAATAAACAGACACCTTTGATTCAATCTTCCTCCCCTTTCTAGATATATGGAATATATTTTACATTATCCAGGACATCTGCCATTGAAGCATATTTACAGAGTGAATCCTATCTCACACTGACATCTGGATTAATAAAAGGGCCGCCATATCACTGTTACAGCTTGAATATTTTTTCTAAGCTTGATTCTTTCACATAGATTTTATTGTATACATGTACATTGTATATAAAATCGAGAGGTGCCTGGAGATGAAAATCATTTTACAAATGATATTAGTCGAACGTAGCCTGTATGTCTTCAGTGTTGGATAATTACTTTTCTCTGATTTAGTTGTGTGGAGTTGAGTGTGATTGCTGCCCAGTTGACTATCTTCCAAGTGCATGATTATACAACTATTTAATTAGCTAAATGTTAATTGTCATTATTCAAGCACTTCCTCAATGATGCATGGATGCAAAATAGCAAAGTCTCTGAACTGTCACTGTACGAGGGACTTGCCCTTGCCCGCTACTGGACACTCCAGTCAGGGCGAAAAAATCTGTGGCCTCTCAACATGACAGAGATAGGGTGTCATGAATACCTGATGCTGTCGTCCTATCGGATTGTTGCATGATGTCACAATATGTTGTAAGAGTAGTAGACTCTACATTGTATGGATTTTTGTCCTCCCCAACTCGAATGCATATGCCGTACAAGGGCAAATACTCTTCTTGTGACAGTTTGGAAACTCCCATATTTCAGCATTGTTATCCTGCAGTCTGCATAAGGAGAATAATTGTCCCCATTCATCCTCTTCATGCCCGGTGAGGCTCCAGGGGTTGAGCTGGGATGTCATCATGTACACTCTAGGTCATAATAAAGATAGGCCTCAGCTCCTCAGACAGCTTGTCATAAGAGGAGAATAACTGGGGCACCCGTGGGGTCCTGGGTGTGAAAAGGAATAGGACCCTACCCGTGGGGTTCCCACATGTGAGAAGGAATAGGAAGCAAATGTTGTGATATGACTGAAATATAGTTGAAAGTGACCTTAAATCATATTCACTCGCTCACTCATCCTCTTCATACACAATTCGAAATCTTCATTTACACTTTGAATTAGCCTTGATATATCACACCACCGGCTCTGTTCACAAGAAATATACACGAAAAATCATGAACCTTGAATCCATTAGATTTTCGAGATGCAAGTGACTTTTCATTGGCTGTCCTACGTATTTGGTCACCCCTACCGCCATATTAAGAGGAATGACGGAACTAGTGAGAGAATGCATCACACTACCCACAGTCGCTGGGTATGTTCTCATTGACTCGTCTCTGGCTTGTGAATGAAATTCACACCTCGGATTTGAATGCTCTGGTGGTCTGATATATCAAGGTTAATTCGAAGTGTGATTGGGGAAGTCTACTTTGTATGAAGATGTCATATATCCTCTTGTTTCCAAATAGACTCTGGAATACTTTGATGTGTTGTGTTAGTGTGGTTGTCTGTCAGTTTGGATTCACCTCTAAGATTGCATGTTTTTCGGATCAGGAAATGTTCTAGGTAGTGGTATACCGTATATTCATCAGATAATGGTTTGTGAGCATGGTGGTTCATTTACACAGGTCTGGTCTGTGAGTGGAAAAAGTATGTTTGTATGTGAAATAGATTGAAAATTTGGTTGAGCTGCTATCACAATTTAATACTTTTCTAAGGTGAGATCTATGGATGATTAATATCTTTTTGAAAATAGGAGCATGATTTTTGGTTGTTTGGAGAAATTTCATGGTCTTGCCAAAACCTTCACTGTCAACATTGAGAATGCACATAGAATCTGATTCTAACTCTCTTCTTCTGGCTCTTGATGTTGGAATCTGAAGGAGAAACTTATCCACATTCAACAACTTGCTTCCATCGTGTCATGGTTGATGGGATATTTGGATTAGTTCCAAATTTGTTATTAATGATAAATGAGGTTTTCCTCCAATAGGCTGAATACGGTTACTTATGGTTATAGAGAGATGGTGTAGGGGAAGTTGGATACGGTAATCCCTGTAATGATTCAATCACATCAGGAAGGGAAATTTCCCACCTTACAATCTGTGGGTAAAAGAAGGAAGTTGACTAAAACAGTTCAAAATCATGCATATAATCCATTATTTCTAAATTTTTCAATGATTTTAGAGGGCAATCAACTTCATTAGAACCATTGATCGAATTTTGTCCTCCAAATTTGAGGTGATTGAATTTTGATAGGGGGATTGAATTATTGGAGGGATTATCATTACTGTGATAGGGTGATTGTGATGTAGGTTTCTTCTACATGTAGGACTTCATTCTGTGCATTTTGAAATGTGCTCAACAATCCAATCTTTACAAACCTCAACTGGTTTCTTTCTGTCCAGTCTTTTCTTTCTTTAAACTAGTATTAAATTTCGTATTTGAGAACTTCCGGCTTCAGTTGACTGTTTATTCCATCATTCTACCAAATGTCTCTCATCCAAGTTTCGTTAATACCCAGCTCCTTTGATTGAATCCTGCCCTTTTATAAAAAAAACTAAACACCCCGATTTTCTAAATTGTGTGCAGTAGATCCCCTAATAATTCATTGACCCTATTTATATTCAGTCCCCACCAATTTTGTGGACAAATTCAATCAGTCGTTAATCAAGCTTGACCAGGTTATCCTTCAGATATTACATTCGAATTCGGAGTTTAATGGTATGATGATAAGTGAGTATTCATGTGTTAAATGTGGTCTTGTGTTATTTATATTGATGACTACTGATGTTATGCAGGAATTACAGCGACAAAAAGCTGACTACGAACGACGTAAGAAAGTGGCGGAACAGATTCGGATGCAGCAACAGCAGCAAGAGGAGCTTGAACGAGAAGAGCGACGTAGAACAGCTCTTAAGGTTTGTAAAAGCTGTGTACATACATGAGAATTTGGAACCTAGTGGGATCATACATGGACTCTACCCAACAATGTATGCTAATAGCTTTTTACCCCTCTGCCAATTTTGGCCATGGGTATTGTTGTCGTCTTGTACGTTCATCTGTCCGTACGTGAGCAAGACAGCCGGAAAACGGTTCCACTGATGAATTCCAAATTTGGTATGCTTATTTACCTAGTCAAGGACCAGCCTATTGAATTGGGGGTGGAAACCTTGGCGGCCATCTTTAATTTTATGCAAAATGGATAATGATCCATATCTCGGAAACCATTCAACCGTCCAATATGGAAGTTGGTATACATCATCGATACATCAAGCAACTTAAATGAATGACCAAACCGGCTTTTCTGATTAATTGGAAACCCTGGAGGTAATCTTTAATTTATGCGAAATCAATAATGATACATATGTCTGTTACCATTCAATTGTTTTATATGAAAGTATACATCATCGATACATCCAGATACTTTGAATCGGGCCTGATTGACCGAAAAACCTTGGCGGTCATCTTTAATTTATGCAAATACATGTACAAAACATACCGCATACTATTATGGTATATATTTCAGTTAACCCACGAAGACTAATCATACCCTGATTTCAGATAATTAGTCATGATATGTATGGTAATTAGTGATTGATAGGTACCTAAAGCTTCATTATTTAAGCAGACTGATAATTAATTGTCCATCCCAGTCTTTTGATATCAGAGAAAGTCATTGAAATTGTAAAATAACATCAAACACTTTTATAAAACTTCATAGTATATTTGCAAAATAAATCTAGAAGTTGATGACATTCAATAATATGTATTGGCTAAAATAGTTTATTTTAAATTTGGAACACCATTAAACCATATCTTCATACTGTAAACATGGGTTCAAATAGAAACTAAAACAGATGGTCAGTTGAGCTCACCCTGCAGTGTTAAACATAGGCTATAAGGCATTCCTTCTCATCATACTGGTACAGGGTTTTTCTGTCCCCTATCTATAAAATTCGCATGAATTAGGGAGAGAAACACATGGCCAGTAGACCCCAGATAATCAGCTATGGAGCACAAGCTGATGGATCAGATTTCTTCAGGCAATCTGTAATTAAGACTCTCTGTAGTACGGGTATGGTACTTAAAACTCCCACTCAATTTTGAAAACTAAATTCAGACAAATAATGATCTAAATGGATACAGGACTCTTAAAAAGTATGCCTGTCACATCTGGTTTCTCTGATTGGGCGGAAATCTTGGCGGCCATCTTTAATTTATGCAAAATCTTTAATGATGTTTATCTCTGATACCATTTAAGTGTTCTATACGAAATTTGGTTTACAGCATCGATGTATGAAGAGACTTGCAGTAATGAATAATCACATCAGTTCCTCTGAGTGGCGGGAAGGATGGGCGGCCATCTTTAATTTATGCAAAATCAATAATGATCTCTTTCTCTGATACTGTTCAAATGCTCAATGTAAAACTTGGTATACATCATCGATGCATCAAGAGATTTATGTAATGAATTCTGGTTTCTCTGATTGGATGGAAAACTTAGGGATCATTTCTAATAGCGAAGTTTTTAATAATCTGTATATTTGTCACTTGACTGCTTGGTGTTCCTGACATCTTGGTTCAAATTGAATACATTATGAATGGCTGGCTCCCAGAGCCGAGGGGTTTTCAGATGTGCAGCTTCGTATTTGTCGTTAACACAATGGGGGAGAGGGGGCCTGCAAATGAGTCTCGGGGGTACAACCTAGCAAATTCTAGCTACTGGCTTGTTTTGGGAGTTTTTGCCTGTTGATTGCTATTTTTAAAACTTTATATTTCTATTCACACACTTTGCAGTTGAGATTCTATTTTTTTATTCGCAAAACTTTCCAGATGAGAAATTAATATACAATGAAAATGAACCATAGCTTGGCATAAACTAACCAGCATGCCAACTGAAAGCAAGGAAGACTAATGTACCACACTTCGGCAGTTGAGGCATCACATATATAAGAAGTTTACAGGGGGAAGGGTTCAGGGCGTTAAAAAGTTTGACCAGAAATACTTTTGAATGCCCCCTTATCCATATTACATAGCAACATTGTACATGTAATGAGTGCTGATGCAATGTTACCTCATTTTTTTAATGAATCTAGATTCAAGAGGAACAGCACCGGGTGCTAGAACAAAAGAAAGAGCAACAGCGGAGAGAAGCTGAGGTGAACATGGCCAAGAAAAGAGAAGCTGAGGCCAGGCATAGAGAGGAGGCCCTCAGACTGGAAGAAGCTGAGGCAAGGCAGAGACAGGAAGAGGCCAAACAAAGGGAGGCAGAAACTCTGGCCAAACAACACTCTCAGGTGCCGACTAGGACCACAGGTCAATCTCAACCCAACTCTAGGACCCAGACACCGACACAGACACCAACACAAGCCCGAAAGAAACCAGAAAACAAGTATGTTATTCTACTAATTCTCAAGGTTTTCTTTCCATTTTATATGCATTTACTCTCCGTTCATTTCCACTATCTAAGAATTCCGCCATCGGGCAGTGTATAACATTGGAAGTATGCATATTTATCGGTCATCTTGCGCATTTGTGTTATGCTGAAGTTAGCTTTTACTAACCATCAGACCTGCAGTTATCGTATTCTTATATCCTGCATCTTCCAGTTTAGACCACAGTACCTGGAACAACTGGTACACGAAATGTATTGACTTTATTATTTTATACTGTTGGGAAATACGACTTTGAAATTTGAAATTGATTAATTTCATAGTAACAAGCACATTGATGAAATTAAGCATTTTGTCTTTATGTGTGTTAGGTATGTATGTATGGCTTGTCTAAATGATTTCAAATATTACAACTCGGACTACAGGATGTGTGTGTGGTGTGAGATGTTCAGTTGATGTGAACAGGCTAACATGATGTATTAGACTTTCCTTGAGTTCTTCATACAGCTAAAACTATTCCTAATTTGGATGGCAGAGGGCAATTTGTGTCTGTTCATGGGATAATGTACTGAGCTGTTAATTAAATTCAAGATAAAATTTCTTCCACTAAATATCCATCCCCATGACTTTAGTCCTGTCAGGATAATAGGCTCATATTCTGTATGGCTTTCTTAACTTCAATCATAACAGTAAAAATATTACTGAAGTTCCATAAGTTGGGTTTTCCGTGATATGTCTTTGTTTTCATGAGTCCCTCACAATCCGCACTTTTCACATTTAGCCTTAGACTGGCTCATTATTTGGAGAACAAATGAGTGCCAATCTGTGGCAATGATTTGGTATAAGACTCACGAAATATAAGTGACAAAGGATCTGCTGCAAGTTGTATTGTCAATCTTTTGTCCAGGATATTACCTCTTAAATGGGAGGTCTTACACCAAAGGCTTCCCAATCTGTGTAATGACCCATGACTTCATCTGATCAGCTACTGGTTCGTGTATGTTCACTTAGCCCTATCTTTTAACGTGGGAGAATATTTTGAATGATACCTGGCATATTTTCATGTAATATTTGCCAAATTATACATTATTCTAAGCATGATGACACTTTCTTTCAATACTGGAAAATCTGATAGTACATATGTATAAAATTATGTCAGTTATCACTGGTTCAAAATAATCTCTCGGGTTAAAAGATAGGGCAAAGTAAAAATATGCGAACCACTAGCTGATCAGCTGAAGTCCGGTACAATGCACAGACAGGCGTTCTCTCAATAATGAAATGATACAAAGATCATGAAGATGGGGCCTAATCTATGGATTTTCTCATAAATTGGGAAGGTTATTTAAGAGGAAGTTTTGTGCTGATCGGATTATTACAGCGTTGACTGTACAATGTATGTACTTTTATTTTCGTTCTGTTGTGGTCCATTTGGGTTCATGCTTCATATAGCAAGAGTTGCTTTTCATTATATCTACTAGGAAGATACATGATTGATTTGTGCTGATCATTTCATAATCCTATTTTAATTTTGTATTTCATTTATTGCTCTCTTTTGTTATTAGTTTTCTGCTCTGGAGAATGCTTATGTCATCAACAGTGGGAGAAGCTAGGCTAGTTACTGGTCATGCTTTGAGTTATTTTATTTGCACCATACTATAGCAACACACCAAACCTGGTCTTGGCCATTTCTAAAATAGTTCAGCTGCTCTTCTGAGAGACATTGGTAGGTAAGGAATTTAACCAATCTCAATTAAGCTGCACATGTAGCAATATGGTCTGATAGGTAGCTGGGGTGAGGGCTGACATGGTGGAGATTGCTGGTTATCATGATTATCGCCGACACTGTTCTCATGTCAACATTTTACACATAGTACACGTCAGCTTTTACTTAGTCAGGACATACCGTACACAATATAAATCATTGCAGATCCCCTTCCATGTATATGTGGTTACGGATTCATTACAAACCACAGGCAGTAATTGGTTATCTGGTGTAGACATATTGTACATTAGATATTCAGTTATTTTATCATCTAGAAATATTTCTCTGCTGATGGGAACTAATCCGCAACAATACACATTATCACGAACACCATGGTCTACCATACACTAACCATGGTCAAACAGTCTGCGCACATGCTATTGGCAGATGGCCTGAACCACAATCATACCATATCGACGAGATGAGCTGACCTAAGTTTAAACTGCCAAATATGGAGTGACCTTGTGATGTACACACTTCTGATTGGCTGAGATGCTGAGTGATGCACACCAGCAGTTTGACTTCGTAGCTTGACCCCTGTAACATGACAGTGCAAACGACTTAATTGGCTAAGAGTATAGGATGTCATCACTGAATAATACATTAAACAGTGCCGTTCAACAGGGCTCTCGATGGTAGAAAATAAAGGGGGAGGCAACGACCTGATAGTGAGGGTGGACAGTACAGTGTGTACAAGGATTGTCTAAGAAGCACTAGTCACGCTTAGTCTGAAGTTTGACACTTGAAAAAAAACAGAAATATATCTGTGTTAAAAATTAATCTGCATGTTTTGGGCTTTGAGTGCAGTACAGTCAGGCAACTTGTATTGGCATATATCATAATTGATATAACTAATTACTTGACAATTTGGACCGTTAATTGTAACTATAATGATAGTTGTGTTTTGAGGGAGTAATTGGTTTGAAGATGGTATCGGGTTTCTCGACACTTTTGATGTGTGCAATAGTATGTGATGCATCTGTTTCCAGTATCTGATAGTATTGAAAGACGAGTGTTCTAAATGATCTGTGTTTGAACAATAATTCTGTATCCATAAGGGTGTATATTGTGTTCCTATCCCAGTGCTCTCTTTTATTTTCAGGTTTTATCATTTACCATACATGTCATGTTATTTCTCTCAGATCATGGAAGAAAATGGTAAAGACTAATCTCAACTTGTTAGACAGCCTTCAATACCACATGGTTTTTCTAAAGTCGGATGTATCTTGTATTGAATATAATGGGACCTTTGTGTGACCAGACTTACTGGTTTACCGACAAAACCATGTTATTCGAATTTTAACTGAAAAGGTCAAAACAGGATTCATATGCCTCCTGGAAAATCCTTAAATCTACTGAAATTTAATTGTGGAAAGTCCTGGAAAATGTTTAAAAATAAAGTTAAACTCCTGGAAACACTACACAGTCGTCTTTTTGGAGAACCAGCTATCTGATGCCATGCGTTACTGTTACAAAATTTGTTTTTGAACTTCGTTCATTTGCTCATCTTTGTTGCAGTTATTGCTCTAAAGATTCCTGGAAAACTAAAATTATTGACCTGAAATGTCCTGGAAAACTCCTCCAATTTTTTCCTTGTGCAAGTGTAACTCTGTCGAACTTTGTTACCACAATATTCTGGATTTTGTAGAAACGCCCGTGCATCATGGGATAGCTTTCCCATGATGCAACACTTGAGTTTGTAACACTTGATTGGTCAAGTCAAAGTTTCAAACAGAAATAACTATTTTCATTGGCCTGTGCAAGAAATCATAACATCAAACCTAGAATGGAATTTCTGAAGTAATAGTATGTTGAGATTAGTTATTATCATTGCCCTTCTGATTGGTTCTCTAGGCATTATACTTCATTTCTACCTGAGCTATCTCCACTATTATCTATATGACGTACATTTTTCTCTGAAGGAGACTTTTGCGTCCAGCTCGCCGTAACACCGGTGACAATGCAGCCAGGTAGAAACCTTTTCTATCCAGATTCGCATTAGCATACCTTGCATGTCTGAGAGCATCATCCCTGGGAGCTGGTTCTTAACTATTGGTGGTCCTTGCACACAGGTCGCTTTCGCTTATCATACCAAGAAACTATTTGTGCGCCAATGGCTTGTATCGAATACATGTGCAATATCTTACTGGCTAACTTCTAGGTATGGAATCTGTGTTTTATAAATATGTGAAATAATTCAAGCTTCATTCTTTCTTCCAGTTTGAACTGCTGGCATTCGAATTGATATTGATCTTATTTTGACTTTATGTTTCTCTGATTGTGTGTGTGTGAATTCCAGCTTTAGTTTGGTTGATTGCTGGATGAAATATCCTGCAGAACAGTATACGAGATACTGCTATGTGATTTAGCTGAGCTATTATCCATATTCATTGGTTGCATAGGGTAATTTACCAGCTAGGGTACATACTGTATCATATGCTGTTCTGCAAGGTATGGATGGAATTACTCCTCTTGAATCATCTTCTGGAAAGTTCTGTCAGTGGTAGGCATACTTTCAAATGTTCTATATGTGATCGAAAAACCATAAGATCCAACTTCACCCCTCAAATCTACTTCATCCTTGAATTTTAAATTAGTAATTCCTCTTTTTATGATGAATGTTTTCTGAGAACAATGCTTGGCATGCTGTATGATGCAATCATATGACTCTTCTACCTGTTCAAATTTGCCAACACAGTAAAAATTTTGCCAACACAGTAAGAATTCTTGTGGGAGCTTATTTGGGAAGCTATTTTATATTAACCACACATCCCGCATTATCACATCTTTAACTCTTTCCCCCATATAAGCGGATTTTGACGGATGTTCGCCTAACCCATGAAGACGGATTTTGACGGATGTTCGCCAAACCCATGAAGACGGATTTTGACGTGTCACTGAGTTCCCATGTTATGGATTACTTTGCAATTTTTTCGCGTTTACTTTGAGTGAAACATTATTAAAACTATACATTTTCAGAAAGCCAAAATTTAAATAAATCTGACTAGTATACGGTTGGTTTGTTTTGTAATACGGGTAAAATGAAATCAGGAGAGGAAGAAAAATAATTGACGGAAAATGCGCGATTCAACACCAAATGAGTTTGGTATGATCTAAGATAAACGTTCGAGAAATAGTAAAATCTGCTTCAAAATTCCTGAATATTTCACGTAACGCGAGCATAAACTACCAAAGTATCTAACCTTGATGACTAGCTCGTCAAATCTGCCCATCTGAGTTTATTATAAACATTTCCCGGGACCTGTTGATCTCCCGTTTTAAAATTTATCCGCCATTCTTTGGCCCCGCTGTGTTTCGTGGCGGTTTCGTGGACCCGTGGCCATGGCGACCACGCGCAAAAAACCGACTGCTCCAATCACGCCGGGCCTCTGAAGGTCGCTCAAGGTCGCTCAACCATGGGCCAATGAGTGATGCTGTTTTACTTCACCTTGTTACCAGCCTTCGTTCTCCTTTAGGAAGTACATGGGATTTTTCAGTTATAGCTCGTTCTATACCTGCCATCTCATGATGTAACTGCGAAATCCCGAATGTACGGAAAATAAGCTTTACAATGGTATACGATAATACAGGAATTGCAGCAGAACAACAACAACAGAACGCTGCAAAACGCAGCTAAAATGCGACAATTTCTTCGCTTTTTCGTGATTTCCAACGGATGGAAAGCAAACACAAAACATTTTTTCGCAAGATTACTTATTTTTAGATTAAACGTTGCTGATATTGATATAAAACGTGAACAAATTACGTAGAATGGGCCTGTGGGAGACCATTGGTAAATATTTTTCCACATGACATGGGACATAAAACGGGATATTTTACATCGCTGGAAACGTGTGAAAATTGAAATCAGTCCATGGGTTAAAGACCTACGCCATTACAAATCTGTTATGGGTCAGAGAGAGAAAATTCCCCACAAGTCTATGGGGGAAAGAGTTAATCAGGTATTGGAGCTAGACCGTAGCTAGGATTACTTGAGCAGTGGTTCACCTTCACTTCAAAAGGGCACATCAGGGGATTCGCTGTCAGAAAAGGGCATTTTTATGAGAAAACAATATATATTTGCCAAAAGCGGGGGTTCGCCGAACCCAGAAACCCACCTTGGCTACGGGCCTGTGAAGATGTGACTATTCAGATGTGACATGTCATAATAATAATAGGTTTATACATGGGCCCGATCATCTAAAAGTTGAAGTTGACATTTTGAGTCTTCTCCATTGATTCTCATCATTTAAGTTATTAATATTCAATTGTTGGTATTCTTGGTATACATCAACCAGAGCTGTCCACATGTAGTTTGAAGTTATGATCATGAAATATCCCTGAGAAACTGTGTGCGAGATCTTTGAGCTGCCATGAATGTGGGCGATTTGCATGATCGTATCAATTTAGAAACTGTTTCCCGTGAGAAAATAAACTGATAACCCTTATAACAAAAACTGGTGCTGGAGTGCTCGTAATATATTTTATAGCAAAATAATACAATGCTAGCTGCAAATAGCTTAAATATAGCTATTAACGTAGTGATATGGATTTCTAGGTAGTGGTATGTGAAATCTGCATCAAAATAAGATCTCTTCTGAATCCTTTTATATAACCCCAAGAGGACATGTAATTGTATGCTAGAAACCTTTTTATCCAGATTTATGATTTTGGTGTTTGTTGCACCACTGTTTTCTATCACCCATGTGTCGACTTCATCATCAAAAAACTAGTGGGCTCATACCTCAGAAAAAAATCTTCTGCCATCAGATGGTTCTCCCACTCGTGATCATATTATTATGACATGATTATGATATTCTGACACCAAGTGATGCCAAAATTCCACTTATGAAACCTGATTATCCCACTTCTGACACCAAGTAATGCTGTTATCCCCCTTCTGATACGAATCCTGTTATCTCATTTCTGATACGAATCCTGGTATCTCACTTCTGATATCAAGTAATGCTGTTATCCCACTTCTGATACCAAGTAATGCTGTTATCCCACTTCTGATACTAAATAATGCTGTTATCCCACTTCTGATACCAAGTAATGCTGTTATCCCACTTCTGATACCAAGTAATGCTGTTATCCCACTTCTGATACCAAGTAATGCTGTTATCCCACTTCTGATATCAAGTAATGCTGTTATCCCACTTCTGATACCAAGTAATGCTGTTATCCCACTTCTGATACCAAGTAATGCTGTTATCCCACTTCTGATACTAAATAATGCTGTTATCCTACTTCTGACATCTGGTTATTCCACTTCTGATACTGAGCCCCATTTCTGCATGTGTGAAAGTTTGACAGTTATTTGTGTACGGGCGGTGTTTCTCTCCAGGTACTCCCGCTTTCTCCATCATTCAAACTGGCTGTCGCCATATGAATGAAATAACCTTGTGTGACAAGTCACCCATGCAAGTAATGCTGTTATCCCACTTCTGACATCAAGTAATGCTGTTATCCCACTTCTGACACCAAGTAATACTGTTATCCCACTTCTGACATCAATTAATGCTGTTATCCTACTTCTGACATCAAGTAATGCTGTTATCCCACTTCTGACACCAAGTAGTGCTGTTACCTCATCTCTACATCAAGAAATGCTGATGTCATACTTCTGACACCAAGAAATGCGGTTATCCTACTTCTGTGGTCCAAGGAATGGTGGCGTCTCACTTCTGACACCAAGTATCAATGTTCTGTCAGTTCTGACACCAAGTAATGTTGTGATGTTGTACATTTGACACCAAATACCGGTACATGTAATCATGTTATCCTACTTCTGACTCCGAGAAATGCTGCCTCCCACTTCTGACATCAAGTAAGGCAAAAAAGTTGACAAAAAAAGAATGCTAGTATCCCTCTCCTGATGCTATTATATTCCGTTAAGATGATGATGGTATCCCACTTTCATGTCTAACGGAAAGTACTTCCAAAATCTCATTTCTGACACTAAATTACATTACAATATGGTATACAAACTTAACCTGTGCATCATAAATCATAATGTGAAGTTATTCTGGTGCTGTTGTGTACGAGGATGTGTTGTGTGGATGAGTGTGACTGACAGATATGCCTTACTTACATCACCAACAACTGGATGTATGTAATTGCTGGAAGGTTGATTGAGAATATGATAATAAATGTCAAGCATTTCTCAAAGATAGAAAGTTTATCTGTCAACTCAGTTTTATGGCTTACAATACAGAATGTACTGTAGATTCTATACACCAAAGTTCCTCGTTGATGGAAACGTGCACAGTGGAGTGGTGAGCAAGGTGTTGGCCAGGATATAAAATCTGCCTGTCCAAATATCACATTTCAAATGCTAGATTCTACAGCCCTGTTTTTCCGATCTATCTCATGTAAAAAAAGTTCCTGTCCAAATTTGAAATTACCTGCCCAATGGACAGGTGGATGAATCTCTGGCTAACACTGTGGTGATGAGGTAGCAGAGAACACCTTCATAACGGTATCATCCAGTCTCTGTCTTAGTGGTTGTTGTCTGCTTTCGCGACCAGAGCGTACGTGTACCATTACGACATAGAAATGTTTGCCACTGTGCTATAACTCTGCTCTGCACATGATTTGTCCACTAATTTTGGTGTGTATAATTTCTTTTTCGTCCATATGCTAATATCAACTTTGCAAAAATAAACCGAAGTAAACAGATTTTAGTATTGGTAAGGAAACTGTCCTAATATTAACTTCATTTCCATTCATAATTGAACTTGATTCAAATATTAGACATCTTTATAAATCCATCTTACTGTTTGTATCATTGTTTTTATCTTGAATTTAAATCATAAATCAGGCTTCATCTTCATGATCTTATGAGTGGTACTGAAATTGAGAATCTTGTATGCGAGAGATCAAGATGTGATGATGGATGCTGATAAGTTTTATTGAATACCAAAATTATAATCATATTTGGTTGGGCATGGGCTGAAGATTTGGGATGTCCTTGTTGTAGTGGAAGTTGCAGTCTGCATGTCCTGGTTTGCATGATGGGTCCTTGATTCCAATTGACTAACACCAACGATACATAGAGTATCTCACACAACTAATGATTTGTTTCTTTAGGTTGCCCATTTGCATGGTTTAACTGCTTCGTATGAATGAACTAACCGACTTTTGCATGTTGTTCTATTTGACCGACTTGCCCACCCTGGATTTTACAGTTTCATTCCTATACCCGTGGTGCATATGAACTCCCATGATGAGTACGAGGAAGTTTCATCGCCTGAATCACCGAGCATGTTGCCTAGATACGACTTCACGTATGTATCACGTCATGACATGCAATCATTTAGTAAATTTTGTATCACATGATGCTACAGGTGCATCATGGGAAAATGTGAACTGAAATGGGTAAACGACATGAGGTGCGGTTAAAGTGCCAAAATGAAACGTTACATATGAAATAAATCTTTCAGTTATCATATAAAACACTACGTGGTTATCTGATCAGATTAATTATGGGGTACTGCATTCTTGAATGACAGTAACCTGAAGAAGTATATTTGTGCAAAATTGCCAATTTCGAGGGGAAAACAACACTTTGATCTCTCTGTAGACATGAAGCCAAATTGAGAACCAAAACCATCTTTGGATTGCTTAATGACATGACAAATATTTCAATGTGAAGTATTTTGGTTCTGGCCTGGCCTGATGTGGTCATAGAGAGAAAAAGTGACCGTGTTCACCTCAAACTCATTGATATTGGATGAATACAATACTTCTAATGAGATGCTTATTCAAGAACTCAAAGACCCAGTGCCTCATGATTACTCTAAGTAAACAAGATTGTGTTTCTATGGTAAGTGAAAAATTATTTTCATTTGTAATGATCTATCATTTTAGCAATTAATCTGCACTTCATAATGGGCTGAATCTTCGTCAAATTGTGCCAGGTCATTTGGAATTGTCTTGACTTAATCTTACTTTAGAAAGAGAAAACAAGGAGGAAGTACATGTAGATTATGCCAGAGAAATGGATTATATTTGTGATGAATATAATAAATGATCTACATGTACATGTACTTGTTATATGATGACACAACCCACTACAGTTCATGTTTTACCCATAATGCACTACATGTATGTCTTGTGATGGTGAGTGATCACCATTTCCTGTCTACGGTGTGTGGTGGTGGCTGTATATGGTTTGGAATACTGAAGTAAGACAAGTACACATGTATCTTCTACGGACAGTGTCTCCTGCATGTGAACCCATATTATCATCTCGGTGATGTCCTATTGAATCCATTATTCACTACATTCTGTCAAAAATTAACTGTGATGACATTTGTCACCACAATTACTGTTCATACACACAACTTTTGTAATAAATGTGTTGGTCGTAGAATTACTTTGTTAATCTAAGTACCGGTACATAAGATTGCAGAGCAGAATTATCATGGCATTTGTGACTTGAATCAGTTGTGAAAATAGGTCACATAATACTACATGTATCCAAATATAACAAAATTCACCAGGTCTGATTTGGCATTCATTCTTTTTTTCAGAGGGGGGAGGGGGCAGTGGACATGTAT
The DNA here is from genome assembly GCA_036873755.1 of Hanleya hanleyi. NCBI lineage: Eukaryota > Metazoa > Mollusca > Polyplacophora > Lepidopleurida > Hanleyidae > Hanleya > Hanleya hanleyi. The sequence goes on along the minus strand of JAVTVY010010235.1, from coordinate 13,902 downwards.
GTCAGGTTTTTATTATTCCCCTTTATCATCGACATCAATTTTCCTGGCTGTGTCTCTGTTGTAACTGTTGAAGAAGTTTGAACTTAGTAGCATCATGTAGGTGTGCACTGTTAGGTTTGTTACCGGTTTCGTTTGACCGTCAACAGGAAGAGGATAGAAAGCAAGTACTTTCCTGTCTGTTAACTTTTCCTCTGGCACGCAAGACCTATTAGCAAGAAAAAAACCCCTAAATTTTACTCGAACGATGTGCCTTCAAAAACTTCTAATGCAAAGAATCCGATTCCGCTCAGTGTTACAAAGATATTCTATCCAACTTTTGTCTGAATGTTTGATCAACAACGAGGGAAGCAACTGTATCTCAGAGTTGCCACAGTCATGAAAACATCTGAATAGTTGGGAATAATGCCCTGTGTTGTCATAAAAAGATCATGAATTTAATTTTTTGTTTTTTTGTTTTTTTTGTTTTTAAGAAGAGTCTTGAAGAAGTCATGAATTTTCTTCTCATGTCGTCCCTTCCAATATGCCTGTTTAGGCTATGTGTTCAGGAAGCCATGCACACTGAATTACAATATTTCTCGGCCTTCGGTCAAATATATAGTATGCAAATTAACATGATGGAAGTCATTTGAAAGTGAGCCCACTTTAGTTATCTATACTGACCACTATCTGGTTTGAGAAGTTGGATTACATCATACACCACTGTCATGATCAATGGTCACGTTCAGTCATCAAAAGTCATTAATAAGTCATGAACTTTCATTCTCTATCAGCTGTGGTAACCCTGCATCCTGTTGCCTTAGCCAGTAAAAGTTGATGCTGGGTCGACATCGGGCCTTACATACTATTCTTTTGTGTTAAATGCTGTCATTTTCATCTGACGACGATACGGCTCACCAATCCCCAGTGTACGAGTTGTCACAGCAACACAACTCACCAATTACCAATATACATTTGTGAGAGCATTTCCATCATAGCTCTCTAGATTTGTATCTAATACCACTTATGCCGGTGCTAGGGGCCGTGTGGTCATGTCATCCATGTTGCCACATGAACAGGTACAATAAAAGCACACGAGAGATACAACACATATCAGGAATCGTTAGATTCTTGGTATGTGCTTTAGAATAGGTTAACCAGAAGACTATACTGTGAAGTCATGTGGCTCTGTCAGTATGTCGGCACCTCTTCCCACTTACCTTATATGCATTGTAATTCCCCCTGTTTACTCGGAATGGTGATTGTCTGCATAGGTTACGCAAATCATCTTTAGTGTGACAAATTTTTTCGTTGTCCTTTATGAGAAGGGTAACTTGAGTCGTGCAACTAAAAAATTCATAACCAAACGATGGGTTACCATGGTTACCCGAGACCATATTCATGTAACCCTTTTCAACATTCTTTCAATTCCTCAAATTTTGGGAATTGCAATTTGTGAGTTCCTGAACGAATATCTGTTTCTGTTTGTACAGGAAAAATGGTCCTGTGGGGACAAACTCTGCACGGGAGGACAGACGAGTCTACAGCACAACGTCTCAATATCGTCGAACTGTGTCTGACACGCAGACAGGCAGAAATGCTCGTACACCGCAGTCCAATCACACCGACAATCATGTCAACAGCAGAAAGTGAGTTCACTTGTTGTCTTCTGTTACTTCTACAAAATGCTGGAGAAAGTTTGTCTGTTTCAATGTTTAGTAGTGTAATACTGATATATTCTAAAAAGAGTTAATCGCAATTGAAGGACATCACAGATTAGACAATGATAATCGTGGAATTGTAAGGTCGATGGAGAAGTTCTCTTTCTTCCTCAGATTTGTTATGCTGTGTTGAAAGTAAACCAACTCCAGCTTTCTTATGTGAAATCAATAATGTATTTTCTTCTGATCTTCATGCTAGTCTCTACATCATGTAATTTGTAGCTTAATGGTCGAATGCTCGTCCATCAAATTATGCTTGTATATTATGTACTATGATCTCACATACCAGTCAGGAACCGTATACATGTACTGATAATGTAATGACAAGTTTTAAGACGTGACCATAATACCTATCGTTCCCCTTTGACAGTGGTATAACAGAAGAGAAGGTAAAGTCAGCGGGTCCGAGTCCGGCTAGCTCTGTCTCCTCCATAGCATCGTCTAGTCCCAGGAGTCACGTCAGCTCAAACACATCTAGTCCCCGCAATGTTCACACTGTACGGAGAATCCCCGTGGAGGATCGCCGCACCGCTACACAGTCCCCCGTCACACGCCGCACCAAGGCAGGCACTGGCACCACATCTACGGCTTCCACGGCTACGGCAGGGAGAACAAGGGGTAGCACTTCCACCATTGCCAGTAGAGCTCGGACGACGGGTACCACGGGACGAGGTGGTATGGCAAACAGTCGGGCTAATCACATGACCCCGGTAAGCTTTCACTACACCACACATACCACTGGTATTGACACGCAATCACATGCAGCATGCCTGTCTGCTGTTGCATTCATAGGGGTTGGGAAAACTTACGACTTTATTCGCTCCATTTTATCGCACTTCATTTTAACTTGATTGCGTTAAATCTCACTGATTGTCACAGATAATATGACTAATTATGTTTTAAAATTTTTTCATTCACTAAACCCTAAAACTCATTTGCTGGCATGTTACAGGAGCTTTATAACTCATTGGGGTGCTAATGCTGTATTGAAATATAATACTTCATCTTAAAACTATAATCATGCCAAGGTGATTTCATTCTCATCATGGCCGCCGCTTGTTCCATTTAAAGCCCTATCCGTCTGAATTCAGCCCATTGATAGTGGATCAAATCAACTAACATTTTGCTAACATAACACAGAATAACACAATTCAGGGACTTTCTATCTTGGCTTTTAAATTTCTGCTTTATGAAATTAAACGTGGGACATGGCGCGGCTGTTTGTTTTGAAGGAGGAGGAGTTTCGCATGCGGCATGAGGCAGTGGTGGGTCAACGACATCACTCAGTACGACAAAGGCTTGAAGAAGAGAAGTCTAAGATAAAGCAGGCACAAAAGGAGTTTGCTAGAGAGACTGTGCTTAGTTTCATTTCCAAGGTGGGGTGCTGCTCAACATTGGTGATTTTGGAGCATGAACTCTGTAGCAGTCCGTCTTGGTCTTGTCCTGTTCTGGTCTTGTTATTCTATTTTTGTGTGTTTGACAACAGGCTCTTGAATTAAGAATTACTGGGTGGAAAGAGGATTAGGGGATGGAGGTGCCTGCCATTTTTCATAGCCATTAAAATCAATGCTGTGCTGTTAAATGCCTAAAGTTTTGTCCCCATTATTCTAGACCAATGAGAGGAGCCAAAGCAATGTCAATGATATTAGCAGTGATTTAAAAATCTGACAATGGGAATACACAGAGCAGTAATGGGTGAATATAGTTGCATTCATTTTTGAAGATGAAGGTTTTATTTTACAATTTGACTAAAGTGAGTTAATCACTATGTGTTTCTGTGAACACCTGGAATTTGAATTCCATCCTGGAAAGTGCTTAAAAGTACTTATTACTTAGGTTGATGTCCTGGAAACTGTTAGAAAATCACATTTTGCCGATTTCTCTTCTCTGTCGATATTTATGATCATGTCAACAACTTGGGTAATATACTGCTAGAAAACTGCAAATGACCTGTAGCAGCTTGAAAATGTCCTAGAAAACTCTTGGAATTTTCATTGAATGGAACTGTACATATAGACAATCCTATTTCTTTACCAAAACTATCCCCATCAGTGAAACTCCTGGTTCAAGAGCCTGTTGTATTGATTGAATATTTCTGGTCTTTGTTTTGCAGTTTGTCCCTTGTTTTGCAGCCTTTTCCTTGTTGGTGCCACTGTATAAAATTCTGTTCCACTTGAATTAATCACCCTGTATTTAGCGCCTGCACTGGCTGGTTGTCTTGTGTATATGTATTTGTTGCCCATGTGTTTCTTTAAAAAGTGCCCTGTGTTACAAGGATTCATAGAAGTCCAAATTTTTACTACCCAATACAAAATATTGAGTTTTTACCCCTCGGCCAACTTTGGCCTAGGGGTATTGTCATCATCATGTACGGCTGTACGTACGTCCGTACGTCCGTCCTGTCTGTACGTCCGTCCGTTACCGCGATATCTACAGAACCGTTTCATGCATGGCAACCAAACTTGTTACATCTATTTATCTTCACGTAAATCAGAAGCCTATCAAAAATGAGTCATCTCGGACAATATTTTGCAGAGTTATGCCCCTTTTTACAAATTTTAAATCCATTGATGATTTGTTATTGTGATAATTTCAGAACCATTCCATATACAACATCCTAACGTGATACAGTTGTTTCTCTTGACCTGAACTAGATGCCTATCGAAAATGAGTCGTGTCAGAAAGTATTTTGCAGAGTTATGCCCCTTGTCTAATAAAATCCACTAATTCCTATGTTAAAGATGTAATCAGCCTCAAAATGGATAGATTTTGTAAACTCTCCCCTGTGCGTTTTTTTCAGCAGAGAAGATTACCAAAGCATCATATGTATTATATTTGATGATAGTGGCATCGTCATATACAATGAATGCAAGTATATCTTGTCAGAGAAATTTGTAACTCTGCCCGCTACGACGGCTTTTCTGTCTCGCCATTGAGTGTGTGTTGTACGCGGAGGGAAAATGACGTCACTGCATGACGTGTGAGTGACGTAGCGACGCTCACGAATTTGAATGCTGCACAGCTGCAGCCATGGGATAACGTCACGGCTCGTGCCTACGGTTCGGTGATGTCGCATAGCATACGTTAGTAGAATGCACCATACGTGAATGCACCATACGTGTATACGCTTGTTCAGACACGGCCGTGGAAAAATAAACGGCATGCCATGCTGTTTATTTTTAATGATCAACTCCTTCTCTTTTCTCGTGCATGGTAGAAACAAACTTAGTTTTTTTTGTGGTCAAATGTGTTTCATTTTGTACCTGTTGTAACATATGTCACTTTCGCTGAGTTTGAGAGACATCGATTTCATCCCAGATTTGAGGCTGATTACATCTTAAGTTTGCATATAATTTCTATATCATGTTTGTATACTATCACATGTATTTATTGATAGGATGACTGATTTATTGATTTATTCTCTTACACAATGCGAAGAATGCCTGCAAATCTGTTTTGAAAATGACACTAGATGCCTATCGAAAATGAGTCGTGTCAGAAAGTATTTTGCAGAGTTATGCCCCTTGTCTAACAAAATCCACGAATCCTATGTTAAGTTTGCATATTATTTCTATATCATGTTAGTATACTATCACATTTATTTATTGATTGGATGACTGATTTATTGATTTATTCTGTTAGACAATTTTTTTTATCAAAGAAAGTACACTTACAATACCAGGGGTAAATATTTCTTCCCACAAGCCAATCAATTGGTAGAGACACCCTTACATTATAATAGCTGGGGTTCAGAGCAGAGGGGTTTCGATAGCGCAGCTTCATGTTTTTATGCTCAAATTGAGTTTTTCCAAGTTTTTACGGCCCATCCACAAGCTGATATTGAGTTTTTGGATATTTTTACCACCCTACCAATTAAGATATTAACAAATAATTTCTGTAATACTGAAGTCAAACACCACATAAACCCACAAACTGTCAACAGGTCTGGCACACTTCACCTCTGATACATTTCACTGTAAAATCCAAATATAATTGAACGTTAATAACGCATTCAGGTGAAGCTGGTAACGTGTTTTATTTAGTTCTTACGTATCATAGATATTTATAATGAAATACTGAAATAAAATTTTAAGAAGTTTTCTGTTGGTTAATGTTTAACTTGAGAAATATAATGAAGACATTAAATTTGGACATAAATTAAAAACATTGTGTGATGGAAAAGAATCTAGTCCAATGGTACAGGCCATGACATTAGAGATCATTGCGTAACCCCCAAAAAGGTTACGGGTACTGCAGGTGCGTAACCTATTGGTTAGGTTACGCCAAACTTGACTGCATTACCCAAAGGTTACGTGAAAAGGTTACGCAGAATTTAACAAAATGCTGGATGTCATCAATGTAAGCAACCGCCACAACCTGGGTTAAATGGACTCTGTCGCCACTTTATTCAAGATTCCTGTTTTCGTCCTTAGAACGATTAAAAAAGTTTTATAATTATAATAAAACAGTGTATTTTTTATTATTAAATCATTTTGGTCCAGGCATTTAGCAATATTTCGACCATAATCTGAATATAGTTTGTGTGATGGTGAATACTGACAGGTCAGTCTTTGGAGATTCACAAATTACGAAAGTATAAAAACGAAAACTGGACTCCGCATAAGCTCCTTCTGTCATGTACGTCAATGAAAAGAGTTTTGTTTTCAAATTTTAACTTTACAACACAGCTGGTAGTTTTATTACCCCTCGGCCAACTTTGGCCTAGGGGTATTGTCGTCATCATGTACGGCTGTCCGTACGTCCGTCCGTCCGTCCGTTACCGCGATATCTACAGAACCGTTTCATGCCTGGCAACCAAACTTGTTACATCTATTTATCTTCACGTAAATCAGAAGCCTATCGAAAATGAGTCATCTCGGACAATATTTTGCAGAGTTATGCCCCTTTTTACAAATAAAAATCCATTTATGATTTGTTATTGTGATAATTTCAGAACTGTTCCATATACAACATCCTAACGTGATACAGTTGTTTCTCTTGACCTGAACTAGATGCCTATCGAAAATGAGTCGTGTTAGAAAGTATTTTGCAGAGTTATGCCCCTTGTCTAATAAAATCTGTTACCGCGATATCTACAGAACCGTTTCATGCATGGCAACCAAACTTGTTACATCTATTTATCTTCACGTAAATCAGAAGCCTATCGAAAATGAGTCATCTCGGACAATATTTTGCAGAGTTATGCCCCTTTTTACAAATAAAAATCCATTTATGATTTATTGTGATAATTTCAGAACCGTTCCAAATACAACATCCTAACATGATACAGTTGTTTCTCTTGACCCGTACTAGATGCCTATCGAAAATGAGTCGTGTCAGAAAGTATTTTGCAGAGTTATGTCCCTTGTCTAATAAAATCCACTAATTCCTATGTTAAGTTTGCATATAATTTCTATATCATGTTTGTATACTATCACATTTATTTATTGATTGGATGACTGATTTATTGATTTATTCTCTTACACAATGTGAAGAATGCCTGCAAATCTGTTTTGAAAATGACACTAGATGCCTATCAAAAATGAGTCCTGTCAGAAAGTATGCCCCTTGTCTAACAAAATCCACTAATTCCTATGTTAAGTTTGCATATTCTTTCTATATCATGTTAGTATACTATCACATTTATTTATTGATTGGATGACTGATTTATTGATTTATTTTCTTAGACAATGCAAAGAATGCTTGCAAATCTGTTTTGAAAATGACATACATGTACATGTGCCATTTAGTATACATGTACTGTATTTATCAAGCCATGTGTACTGTTGTTTTGGTGAGACATCGATACAGCTCTTTCAATTTATTCCAGAAACAAATTATTTTAAGGGGAGGAAAACTTTTCTTTTTTTTCAAAGAAAGTACACTTACAATACCAGGGGTAAATATTTCTTCCCACAAGCCAATCAATTGGTAGAGACACCCTTACATTATAATAGCTGGGGTTCAGAGCCGAGGGGTTTCGATAGCACAGCTTCATGTTTCAAAGTGTATCGCACTACTATCAGTGAAGAAAACCACATGGTAAATTTGTTCTCGTATTCCCGTCGTCCCGCCAACTGAAACAGAAAGCACGTGTCGTGTCTATGTAGTCTCTTGCTCAAGTTCATGTTGAACTGCAGAGTTGCTCTTCACAGGTTGTACAGATTTCCTGTCAATCAGCGACCAATGAGAGCGCTTGATTTGGTGTTAGCCAATCTTCTGTTGTAAAGCACGTGTCGCAGACTGTGTGCGCCCTATGACTGTAGTGGAGACCCTGTCGTTATATCGTCGTCATCGTGATCTGCGCATGTCTCACACCTGAGTTTACTTCCGCTTTCTGTATCAAGCGTGTTATTGGCAAAACTTTGGCAATTATTTCTAGAACTGAAAATCCCCAAACATTCGAAGCCAGATTGTCGAAGGATCGGCGATGGATTTCACATCATTGAAATAATTTGCACCATTTCGAGGATTGAGTTTTCGTCAAAAATATTGAGTATTTCTTGCCCAAAACATACACTTTTGAGTTTTTTACTGTCTGTATTCAGTTTTTACCCCTCGGCCAAATTTGGCCTAGGGGTATTGTCGTCATCATGTACGGCTGTCCATACGTACGTCTGTACGTCCGTACGTACGTCCGTCCGTCCGTTACCGCGATATCTAAAGAACCGTTTCATGCATGGCAACCAAACTTGTTACATCTATTTATCTTCACGTAAATCAGAAGCCTATCGAAAATGAGTCATCTCGGACAATATTTTGCAGAGTTATGCCCCTTTTTACAAATAAAAATCCATTTATGATTTGTTATTGTGATAATTTCAGAACTGTTCCATATACAACATCCTAACGTGATACAGTTGTTTCTCTTGACCTAAACTAGATGCCTATCGAAAATGAGTCGTGTCAGAAAGTATTTTGCAGAGTTATGCCCCTTGTCTAATAAAATCCGTTACCGCGATATCTACAGAACCATTTCATGCATGGCAACCAAACTTGTTACATCTATTTATCTTCACGTAAATCAGAAGCCTATCGAAAAAGAGTCATCTCGGACAATATTTTGCAGAGTTATGCCCCTTTTTACAAATAAAAATCCATTTATGATTTATTGTATCATATACATCATCATAACGTGATACAATTGTTTCTCTTGACCTGAACTAGATGCCTATCGAAAATGAGTCGTGTCAGAAAGTATTTTGCAGAGTTATGCCCCTTGTCTAATAAAATCCACTAATTCCTATGTTAAGTTTGCATATAATTTCTATATCATGTTTGTATACTATCACATTTATTTATTGATTGGATGACTGATTTATTGATTTATTTGCAAAGAATGCTTGCAAATCTCTTTTGAAAATGACATACATGTCCCATTTAGTATACATGTACTGTATTTATCTAGCCATGTGTACTGTTGTTTTGGTGAGACACCGATACAGCTCTTTCAATTTATTCCAGAAACAAATTAATTTAAGGGGAGGAAAACTTTTCTTTTTTTTCAAAGAAAGTACACTTACAATACCAGGGGTAAATATTTCTTCCCACAAGCCAATCAATTGGTAGAGACACCCTTACATTATAATAGCTGGGGTTCAGAGCCGAGGGGTTTCGATAGCGCAGCTTCATGTTGACATTTTCTTACTACCGTTTAACGGTAGTAAGAATGGACGTCTATGAATCCCTGTGTTAGACCATGGTTAGACTGAGCAGGGGATTCAAATATATATGTGTATGTACAGGTTGTAGAAAATGTGGGAAGCCCTTGAATTTGATTAATACTTTTTCAGGCCTTGGAAGTCCTGGAGTTGAGTCGAGGCCCCATGAATATCAGTCACCCTCTTCAAATTTTGCTTGCCAAAAAAACCGACTTATGTTTTCAAAGCTGATGATACAGTGAATATGTGAACGGTTTAATATCATTCTAGGGGCTTTCATCCATTAAAATTATCAAATGTTTTTGGATGGATAATAGAGCTACCAAAATGTAAAATTTTTTGGTGATTGTCCAAAAGTCAAATTCAGTCAAAATTGACCAAGTGAGTAAAAAAGCATTAGGAGAGACAAATTCATTACAGATTTTACAAAAAAAAAAAAAAAAAAAAAATTTAACCTCGCTTAGCATGATGTTATACATGTATGTATTTGTTAAGTCTGACTGATGGGGAATTTGTTAAAATATCTACAATTTATCTCTGTATAATCTTAATTATATATCTGTACTTTATGTACATGTATCTCAAAATAAGTAAATACAGTTTTTGCTCAATTATAACAGATATTTTTAAGCTAACGGCAGATATGGAAAGACAAGTTGTCGAAATGTTGTGTGCTGAAATTTTGTATCCTTCATTTTGTGCCAAAATGTTGTTTGCCGAAATGTCCAGCACCTAAATGTCGCGGATTCATATCTACAATGTACATGGTAGGAGACATGCTTGTGCACAGTTCTATGTGGCATACTCTTCTCTGACATGTGATACTTCTTGACAAGAGGCCATACCAGAGAAAATACAGCTAATCAGTTATGGCATTCTTGTTGGCAAGTTTGGGTAATCAGTTACAACAGCATGGCAGAATTCCCTCCACCTTCTGCCAGAAATAGACCTGCTAGAATGAGGGCTTAGGTCAGCTAATTAAGTTTCCTGGAGAGAATTGCATCCACAGGAGGCCTAAACAATAAATGGTTTGTTTCCTGTAATGGCCTCTAAAAAATCCAGATAGATAGGTAGGGAAAACATTTTTTGTCACGTTCTTTTTACCTGTTAGAAACTGAAGACATTGGTCAAACCAAATGACGAGCAGAACCAGTCACGAAATTCACACATCAACATGGGATAAGTTTGCAGAAAATTTGCCAATCCGCTTATGAAATGAGGAAATATTTATCATTGTGCATGTTAGAGTGGAGTTAATGACCTTCTCAGTGAATATTATCGTGTGATTATTTTTTTATGCCTAGATTTAGACTTTGTCAGCAAAATCTCCCAGCTACTCTGCTTGGTTTTTTGATTGACAGCTGTCTAAAACTAAACATTGAAATATTATTACACGATGATATTCACAAAGGCGGTATTTAACAGTAGAAACCTTGAATATGGTGCCATACTGAGGTAGGCAAATAGATTTATGGGTTGTTGTTTTTTCGAAATCCACTAAAACTTTTGAGGTACATGTAGGCACAGGTTGTCAGAAACAAACAATTCGTTTTGCTGAGGCCTCGTGTATTTTTCTCTTATTTATTAAAGTAAATCTACTTTTCTCGGTGAGTGGTTGAAAATAGTACTGTTTATCAGTGATTAAAAATATCTCTTAATCATGCTGTGTAGGCATAAGAAAGAGAGGAGAAATACGAACCACAAACTCATGCTGGAAGTCATGTGTCTATGCACCGTCGGGTGGGGCTATCCGGGCAGATCTATTGTCTGCAGATTAACTTCAATTATATCTTGAATCAGGCATTTTTGTGTGTAACATAACTCCTACCCCTGATGTGTTTGCTGTTATTTTGGGGCCCAGTTATATTCGCACAGCATATTCTCCTTGCATGGTAACATAACTCATTTAGTGTAATTTTATCCCCAATTATGATATGGGTGGTTGAGAGAAGGGTGGGCAGGTGAAGGGGGGGGGGGAGGGGTCTTCATTTCACCAAGTCAATTTCTATGTTCCTGCTTCGAACCTGCCTCGATATATCTGACCACCTTCAGTGTTCAAAATTGATAGACGAACCAGTCGGAACCTAACTGCCGATTGTGTATTGTCCATTTATTGGTTCTTTGAACATTGATATATCAAAGGAAGTTTGAAGTGGGAACATAGAAATTGGCTTGGTGTGATGAACATGGGTTAGGGAGAGCTGTGAGATGTTCAGCAGGCTGTGTGAGAGAAGACTGGGAGAAGGTGAGCCAGATTGTGTATGAGTCATCATAACCAGTCTTGTACCTCAGCCCAGGAGTACACACACACTATGGGCCACAGATGTGATTTTATCACCTCTTAAACAGACCTAATACACCCTCTAGTGGGACTTGGAATAATAGTGGCACTCTACAAGTAGGCAGGGTCCAGGTTATTACAGATAAACATGCCTGTTATCATTGTTTCTACATGTATGTCAGGCTCCCAGAATAGACACATATCTATATTCTGTGCATTGGAAAATATAACCTGAAATGTGAAAAGTCACCCAGAATCCTCCCTATTACAGTATTATCCTAATGCCTGTGTTTGCACTTCAGTTCAGCATTTAAGTATATTAAACTAAATACAGTTTTGACAGTTTGAACCAAATTACAGGTGGGTCAATTATAGGTACTTGCATATGGTAGTATACATGTATGATAAATTGCTTGAACTATTCAATCACTCTATCAACATTCAATCGCCCCTTATTTTGCCTCAAATTATATGATTAGTTTGTCAATCTAACCATGATCTAATAATTTGACCTTTTCCTGACTCTATGTGAAATAAAGAACATAAGGCCCTGTTTTATGCATTATGTCATCGGCTTGCCATTGTAATAAATTTGATAACCCCAATATTTTCTAGGGTTGATGCAGTTGATTGAATAGTTTAATTGAATTGCTACCGTTGACCCTTCCAACCATACATCTATCTAGCATGCCATATACATGTATATTGCATATATATCATATGTAGACCTGAAATATTTGTCTATATTATCTGTTCACTGCTGGGGGATGAGCTGATGCATTTCTGCATTCCTATCCAGTTGATTGAAAGAGACAGGTGCACTTCTTAGTTCTAAACATGGCCAGATGAATTATGTACTTCATAAACTCACTGGATGGGTGTGCAGCAATTTTATACTACAAATGAAAAAATGTATTTATGTTTCATGTAGAATCTGTATCGTGATCTTGATACCAGTAGTAAACTGTAACATCATTAAACCAGACTTATATCAAAGGTGTTAGAACTTGTACTTGTCTGTGGTATGTACATGTATGATTGTATAATCGGTACATCTGATATATATCTGAAACCTGTGTAAACTGACCATGCTTAGAACCAACATATAGTGGCTGTTGACCGACAGGTTTATCAAGGTAAATCGGGAATAGTACTTCATACACTGTATACCATTTTGTAAATACATGTACATCTGTTTAATTTTATGTTTCAGTATTACATGTACATGTTTAGTTTATGCATGGTGTTGGTGCAATGTACCTTGTATACAAATACATATTCACTGCTAGATGTAGCTTGCACAACAATAGATACATGCTACAGATACATTTGTTCACATGTTTGTATCACAGAGTTGAAACATTGAAAAACATCACACTATTTCTTGTAAGCAATTTTTGAGCAGGTGCACATTGAAACATCAATTCAGTTTAATCATGTTGAATTTATTGCATTTTCCACCTAAAATAATACCTTTGCCGTGGTTGATCACATTCCAGCTCTATATTTTCTGTCAGAAGCAGTCGTAAATACTCCCATACCAAGATGATTAAGTCTTGAGTTTCTTACTCCTGCTGCTCACATCATCTATGTATATCTTCCAGACTGCCTATTTTTAAATTGTTTTGAGGTCAAGTGAGAAGTTTGTATTTATTCACCGACTTGTTTGCTGGGGAAGGCGTCTGGATTTATTGTTTTTATGTTTCCTCAGATTGTCCTGGCTGGAATCCATCGCAGCAAAAGTTGCAAGGAATTCTGGGAGTGGTGACAAACGCTGCCGTTGACAATGATTATTTAACCTTTGTTGTATTTGCAGAGAAGTGCCGTCGATGGTGACTCCAACAGAAATAATAACTACACCGGGCCCAGTAACAAAAACAGACAAGGTAAGAAGTCAGCAACTTCTCCAGGTTTCCAGGTTTTCTGATGATATCAAAGAGTTTCAATTATTCGCAATACCCCTGTATTCTGTCCATCCGACATTCCATACATGTATTCACGTGAGAATCTGCTTGTACTATTAAATTGTTGATGTCCAGTTTCCTATTGCTTCTAGGCCCTCATAACCAATGTACCTTCATATGCCTGCCCATCATGTATCGATTCACCGTTGGATATTTGGAGGCCCCATAACCATTGGCTGATTATTGCAAATAAATCTACAGTTTTCTTGTATGTATCCTGTGTATGGGAGGTCTCCAAACACCTGTTGATTTCCTGCCAAATTTATACCACATAGTTAGTACATGTACTTGAATCGGAT
>JAVTVY010010234.1:0-44609 GCA_036873755.1 Hanleya hanleyi | reverse complement strand
GAGAATGATATAGGACGCACACATTTGGTGGAGCATGAAATTAACACAGGAACAGCACGTCCTATTAAGCAAAATGCTCGACGAATACCCCTAGCTAAACAAGCTCAGGCTGATGAGGAAGTAAAGAGGATGAGGGAGCAAGGGATTATAGAACCGAGTTGTGGTCCATGGTCTTCTCCCATTGTTCTGGTGAAGAAGAAGGATTCGACAATCCGATTTTGTGTGGACTATCGTCTGGTTAATGATCTTACTCAGAAAGATAGCCATCCACTACCTAGAATAGATGATACGTTGGGTTCACTCTCTGGAGCCGCTTGGTTCTCTGTTATGGATTTAAAGAGCGGTTACTGGCAAGTTGGGATGTCTGAAAAAGACAAACCAAAAACTGCTTTCACCACAGGGAATGGGGGTTTCTATCAATTCACTGTTCTCCCGTACGGGCTTTGCAATGCCCCAGCCACCTTTGAGAGACTGATGGAGAGAGTACTCTCAGGGCTATCCTACAAAATTTGTATGGTATACCTCGATGATATAATTTGCTTTGGAAAAACGTTCAAAGAAGAGCTGGCAAATTTTCGGAAGGTATTCACTAGACTTAGGGCTGCAAACCTCAAATTGAGCCCTAAGAAGTGTGACCTATTTAAGAGACAAGTGACATTTCTTGGTCATGTGGTCAGTAACCAAGGAATAATGACCGACCCCAAGAAAATAGAAGCAGTAGAAGATTGGCCAGTGCCTAGGAATGTAAAAAGGGTGAGGAGTTTCCTAGGCCTTTGTTCATACTACAGGAAATTTATCAAAGGTTTTGCAGACATAGCTAGGCCATTGCACCGTCTAACAGAACGCAGCTGTTCATTTGTGTGGACAGATGAGTGTGATGGTGCATTCTCGCAATTGAAGACCAAATTGATGACTTCACCCATACTGGCATATCCCTCGTCAGATGGTGAATTTATCTTAGATACAGATGCCAGCAACTTTGCCATTGGGGGTGTTCTCTCTCAGATTCAAGACGGAACTGAGAAGGTCATAGCATACTACAGTAAAGCACTCAGTAAAGTGGAACGCAGATACTGTGTGACCCGACGTGAGCTGCTTGCTGTGGTGTCAAGTGTCAAACAGTTTCACCATTATCTGTATGGTAGACATTTTAGAATTAGAACGGACCATGGTTCTCTCCGGTGGTTACTCAATTTCAAGAACCCCGAAGGTCAGGTGGCTAGGTGGATAGAGACACTTGATACATACGACATGAAGATTGAGCATAGACCGGGTCGCTTGCATTCAAATGCTGATGCACTCTCTAGGAGATCTTGTTACACAGAGGGGTGTAGCTATTGTGAACGGCTTGACAAGAATTATGAGAATACTAGTGGACTGGAGGAAGATGCCAAAGCATTGAACTCTGATGTGCGAATAGATGATATGGTTCCATCAGAAGACAAGTCTCAGGTAGCTGAACAAGTTTCAGTGAATACTTGCTCTGTTGAGAACGATGGAAATGAGGTGGAAGAACAATCTGATAAAGATTGTAAAATCACCCCCAAAAAGATGCATGAGTTGCAACTTTCAGATCCCAAAATTGGCCCAATCCTTAAATGGAAAATAGAAGGCAAACGTCCCTCATGGCATGATATCAGTAGTTTAGGTGTAGAAATTAAACAGTACTGGTGTATGTGGGATGTCCTGTATCTGCATGGTAATGTATTATACAGGAAATGGGAGTCTGACACAGGAAGTGAAATTAAGTGGCAGGTGGTGCTTCCAGAAACTCTAAGACAAACGGTCTTGAGGGAATTGCATGACACTCCCACTGCAGGGCATCTAGGGGTTAAGAAGACACTAGGTAAAGTCAAAGACAGATTTTACTGGTGCCATTTGAGAGAAGACGTCCGACATTGGTGTCAATTCTGCGACATATGTGCCTCTAGAAAAAGACCCAAGCAGAAACTTAGGGCACCAATGAAGCAGTATAATGCTGGACGACCGATGGCGAGAATCGCACTTGATGTAATCGGGCCGTTACCTACTTCGGATAGCAGGAATAGATACATACTGGTAGTGGGGGATTACTTCACGAAATGGACTGAAGCAATCCCCACGAGAAATCAAGAAGCTACCACTGTAGCGGAGAAACTACTTGAGAGAGTTGTCTCCCTTTACGGTGTCCCAGACGAGATTCATTCGGACCAAGGTTCAAATTTTCAATCGCAGGTGTTCAGAGACCTGTGTAATTTGCTTGGATGTGGGAGAACTAGAACCACTCCTTACCATCCCCAGAGTGATGGGATGGTCGAGAGAATGAATCAAACTCTAGAAAGCATGTTGTCTGCTTTTGTGGCCTCCAATCAGAGAGATTGGGATGTCCATCTACCTTTGATGATGATGGCCTATAGGTCGTCTATCCATGAAACCACCGGGGTCACTCCTTGTGCAATGATGCTTGGTAGGGAAATAAAGCTACCCGTTGACTTGATGTTTGGTGCTCCTGAAAGTATCAAACCAGATGTATCAGATTATGCATACGAACTTTCTCATAGGATGGAAAGAGTGCATGAATTTGCTAGAGAGCACATAAAACTGGCTAGTGACAGAATGAAGAAGAATTATGACACTGGCATAAATCAGCACATGTACAAAGTTGGAGACATAGTGTGGTTGCACAATAATGCCCGGAAAAAGGGGCTGAGTCCAAAACTCCAAAGACATTGGAAAGGACCATATGTTGTGACTCATAAACTCAGTGACGTAACTTACCGTGTGCAGCAGACCGCCAGATCAAAACCCTCAGTTGTACATCATAATAGACTGAAACCATATCGAGGAGTAAATGGCCCATCATGGTTTACAGGGGTTACCATCGAAACCGGCGGTGATCAGGAGGTACCCTCGCCAGACAATGTGATATGTCTAGGGAGGGATAAACACGAGTTGATTAACACTGATGATGACTCAACAGGGATGAGGGACAATGACCCTGTTATTGACACTGGACCTGAGGAAACGGGAGGAGAAAAACTGGTTGAAAATGTACCCGAAATCTCATGCTCCCACCCACTTGAAAAACGACCGAAAAGACAACACAAACAGCCTCGCCGGTTTGGGAATTGTGTTTATTACTGAATGAACATAGTTAAATCCTACTCTGTTTTCATCATTTATTTTTTTATTTTTTTTTTGCAGTTCACGATGTATTCATGCAAAATTTGTTGCAACTATGAAGTGGCACGACGAGATGCGGCAGAGCGGCATGTCCTGGAACAACATTCAGGGCTTGCCTGGAAATGCCTGCTCTGCCGCAGAGTTTTTCACCGGGTCATGCCAACCCACTCTGGGTGTGAAGGGACAGCATTAGTTGCGGTCAACACGCTGACCGGAGAGGTGGGACCCAAAATAGACCGACAACTAGAGGAATTTAGAGCAGGCATTTTTCCTGACAAAGTCGAGCGTATTAGCAAGAACAGACGACCATATGTTACGGAGAAACCGGAGCGGGCCGCAGAGCGGACCCCGGAATTCTCCGTGCACAATTCACCCAAACCCGAGACGACCACCAAGCCCGCTGGACGGAGACCAACCCCGAAACCGGAGACCATCAAGCCCGCCGGACGGAGTCAGACCCCGAAGAGGAAAAGCAAGACCCGGGCTGGACCTGTGGATGAAAAGAAGAGGAAGAAAATTAAACATAAAAAGGAAACAATTGTGTGTCCTGTTGATCAGGGCACCATTGACCTAACTGTAGATGAACGGACCCCTGTTGAGCAGAGGGTCCCACCAACTAATACTGAGGTGCCGGACACTAGTTCCGCTGTGCGGACAACAACAACATTCACTAAAGTCAAGGAGAACAAGCGGGCTCGTTCTCCTCTCAAATATACAATTAGAAGAACCCCCACCCTACCAGAGAACATCTTGCAGCTGGGCTGCAAGAACGATCTTGTAGTGTCGTCATCAGATGATGAATCTGAACAGGCTGGACCTGCTGGAGAGGACACTACCTCCATCAACAGTGTGAAGGCCACGCCTGGTAGCGTGGTCTCAGAATTGGAAAGCCCACTAAAAAGAAAGGTTTTGTGGAAAAACAAAGTGCGGGACGCAGAGCAGGGCTCAACTTATACTGAAGCCATCCTGGACTCGCTGCAGGAACAGCAGAGGGGGCGGATCACCCTCAACATCGGTGGGACTAAGTTTGAAACAAGTGTCAGTTCATTACGTTTCGATCCAACATCAGTGTTTGGCATGCTTATTAATAAAAAGTATGAATACCCACCGATGGCCCAGGATGGCGAAAACAATCCAGTCACTTATTTTTTTGACCGGGAGCCTGGTTGCTTCCGGCACATACTCAATTATTTAAGAAATGGGGGTGTGGTCGATCCCGACACATTGCCAACTGAGAAACGGTATTTGAAAGAACTGAGGCGGGAAACTCAGTTCTATCGCCTGGAGGAGTTAACTCGGATAATTAACAGAAAACTCAGGAACGAATATTTTGAGGAGTAGGTGGGCAATGTGTCGGGACAGGTGCTGGCGTCAATGACTGTATTTAATTATTAACTTATTTCACTATTTATTCTGTAATTTATTGTATTTATTATTGTACCAATGGAGACAGCAAATACCAGAAAGGAGGGAGGTGGGAGACATTTATAACAACATTGAGGGAGGTGAGAGACAGTAATTGATGAACTGAGAGAGGTGGAGAGTTAAACAAAATAGAAGTGGAAGAAGAACTAATAAGGGGGCCAACTCAATGATGTTTTTGTATATATGTTTATTCTCAAGTTATAGTTTTTATGAATAATTTGAAAAGAGGACAGAGATGTTTTAAATGTGTTGCTGTTTGATGAAGATGATTTATAAATAGAAGAATTTGGGGACCAAATTGCTAAGGTGGGGGCAGTGTGACGGCTATACCCTACATATATATTCATCTATTTTTTTTTATTGTTGTTTATTCGTTGGATAAAGTTTGATGAAGTTGAATCTACAACGAAGGCTTCCGACTTACTTATTTCACGAAATGATGTTGTTGTTGTACGGAAATACTTACCGTAGACAGTCGATCTATCGAGACAGAAGGTGGACTTCTTGTGCTAATTCATGGTCCGAAACTTATGGTGTATGCATCAATGGATGTCGGATGACTTATCTTTGTAACTCGCAATTCATAATTCTACGGAATTATGCTATTTTTATGCACTGAAATGGAGTAACTTTCAGTCGAAGATCAGCTCGCTTCGCCATGCTTCCTGACGTGTTGTCAAAGGAGCGCGTGCGTATCTTGGGGGCTGGTCACTTTTAGCGCATCTGATTGGCTAATGCAGGGAGTGGAAACTGAAGGTGATTTTCATTGGCTATTGCTCAGATGTCAGAGGTCAGGCAGAAAAAGTATAAATAGGCGGCAAGACCAGCATGTAATGGCGCATTTTTTAGAAAATCGCCCCAACGGCAACTTCTAGTGAGGAAACCAAACGAGGGACGACTGATCAGAACAATGATGGCACAATCAATGTGTTTAGATCCACCGAAACCGGTGAGTTTTCGGATGTTGATATCAATTCTATGAATTGATACCGTCACGTGTACCACTTTATATGCAAATGGGTCAAGGGCTGTATCATAACATTACGTCATTCCACCGTATACGGTGGAGCACATGTCGATTTCTGATGACAAGACGACCTCGGATGAAGACGAATATATAATTGAATTACTTTTATTGTTGGACCTGGAAATTATAGGACTCCAAGAGGGATTTCACCACACAAGGCTTGGACTACACCAGATCCGGTGGTAGGTTACATCTGGCTAGTATTTTCCCCACCGAGTACGGTGGTTGAGAACTTTACTTTGACCAGTTGACCTATCACCACCAGATTCGGTGGTAATTCACACACATACAAGGAAAACTCACCTTTACACCAGATCCGGTGGTAGAACACATCTGGCTAGTATTTCCCCCACCGAGTACGGTGGTTGAGAACTTTACTTCGACCAGTTGACCTATCACCACCAGATTAGGTGGTAATTCACACACATACAAGGAAAACTCACCTTTACACCAGATCCGGTGGTAGAACACATCTGGCTAGTATTTTCCCCACCGAGTACGGTGGTTGAGAACTTTACTTCGACCAATTGACCTATCACCACCAGATTCGGTGGTAATTCCCACACTCTCAGGCATAACTCATCATTACACCAGATCCGGTGGTGCTATAACTGACAATTCTGAGATGAGATGAAGGGACTACCCTGGACCATTGATACAGTGAGAAGACGCAAAGTGACAATATTAACAAAGTCATACATCCGTTTTACTGTGTATTTATTTATCGGTATGGAGAATAAAATCGTTCCCGTTATATTTTAACCTGAATACAATCTCTGTTTTCTATGAGTCTGTGTTTTGCATGCTTATCACTGTCTGGTACGAATCCGGTCGATGGTTTACAGAGTACCTAACTCTGATGTGATATTCTACATCACCCGAATTATACCGCCTCCGAAGAGTATAATTGCAGCACTAGTGAGATACACTGGGTGCATGGGGTAGACTGTTACAGGAGCACACCCACGATTTGTGGAATAATATAACAGGGTCGACGGGATTTGGTTTAATGTCGGTTTCATATGAGCGAACAGAGGCAAAGACTTGACGATGGGCAGTGCAATTATAATAGAATAGTCAAAGACACTATATATCTGCTGGCGAGTTTCAACCATGACCACAGGCTCACAAAATTGGATCGACCAAGCCGCGATTGCTCGCAAGCGCCCAGAACCTCCACCAGAGTAAATCGAGCCAGGAGAAAGCTTGATATGACCATACATTTTGTTTATAAATTTCTTTGACGTCATGAAGACAATGGTATAAAATATTTCACGCCATGGGCACTGCCTTCCACTGAGTACTGGTATTGTTAATCACCAGTCATTAGGCGGTCTCAAATGAACGCAAACATGCAGACGGAATGTCCCAGAAACGCTCTAAACAAATAAAATTAGAAATGATCACAACAACATGCAATTCGGTGGCTCCTTATTTTTCATCAAAATTACTAGTAACAAATTCATCTGAATCAGTAGTGTTAATTGCTGATATATATCATTAAACTCAACTTCCAAACTATGCAACAGCGTTATCTATTTCTTTGTGTATATTATTATTCTGTGATTGCCTGAGTTTGTTAAAAGCGCGGATTTCTCAAAAACGCGGATTCTTGGCACCAAACTTGGCATGCTTTACTTGCGGTCACATAATTTCACCAATTGTAAACCCGGTCGTTCTCAAACAGCAGCACCCAAGCTTGTAGGTGTTCTCAACATTACATTGTGAAATTGAGCCTGATACACCAATGTATATGTCATAGTTACATGATGACAAAAATAATGTATGGCAGATATTGTCAAGATATTGTACACGAGTTGACGAAGCTCCGTTGAGCCTCCCAATGCCGTGCCAATATTTTGCACATTGTCGATTGTACATCATGCAACTGTTTTATGATCGTTCGAGCTGGGAGCTCAGCAAGTCTGTCTCGGGTAACTTTTGTAGTGAATAGTCAAAGATCAAAGGAAGTTCGAGGAGTCATTAGATAAATCTAGTGTTTTCAAATACTTTGTTCGGAGTAATATGGTAGTTTCAGAATGGGTTGCAAGTGGATAAATACTCTACGTTAAAAACAGAATCCATGTCGATTATTCGTCATTTCCGGTCAGCCAAATTCAGCACACTCTATGGTAGCATTTCACTACAGCCTACTAATCATACATCTGCTTTCATACAGATTATACAAAAGATTCCGCGCGGTAACAATCGCAGCCCAAAGCCCAAATGAGGTCGAGGAGACGATATGTGATAAGAACTCAAGAATAAAATGATCCACTCTCTTATAAAGCTTTCATCAGTTTTTGCTGTTCGCATGGCTAAAAATTTTCGATTTATGACATTGTGATACATGGCACTATTAAAATAATATGACATCTTACCATATATTGCAGAATTGGAGACACCTGAACGGGCATGATAAAAGAGAAACGTAAATCTCTCAACTTCATCGCTGACAAGAGATATGATCAGAACAATAGACAGGTCGATACTGCCTTCAGCTTTCTGTGCAGCTTGAAAACATTGACCAAGGATTTATGTTGTGCAGGGGATGGTTATATAGAGATGCGTTTCTGGTTTAAGTAAGGAAGCAGTCCGAGGAACACGAGAATATTTCGCACAACCCAACGCTTCCGAGTGTGGTAACAATCTGCTTTACTAAAAGGCCAGCAAAAAATAGGAACTCTCCCCTTCCTCGTAATAAAAGTGTAAAAAATAATGGATCATGAACTCGAGTCTTGTTCCGTCCAAAGGCAGCAGTAGCCCAGTTAGCCGCGACACAAATGCGCTGATCCAAAATAAGCATATTGGTACAAGTAATCAATCGCTTTTATTGAGTTAATTCCAAAATGCTAAGGTTTTGTGTGTTGTCATTATCAATCTGATGTCAATATTTCCTGATATCTCCAAACATCTCACCAGTTTGTCGCAGTGCAAATAAAGACTTCCTCTCGCCCGTTTTATTTGTAGCCATCTGCATTCATCGAAACATGGAGTGAACTCTCTGGGGATATTGATTCCTCCACATCCCCATGGAAAAGTTGTATATTAATTGAGTTTTAGATATCAGGGTAACACATTAATACAATGTGAGGATCAATACAGATACCACGCAGTTCATTACACCGGAAATATCAAAGGTTCACTGTTTATTGGATCAAGTTTCAGTACACGTAACGAAACAATGAGTTCCTTTCCCTGCCTGTCAGACGTGAGCGCTTTTTCACCATGTCAAAAGCATTCCGCGTAATATCAGAACCTTTCAATCAAGCTCATGCTCGGCAAATAGGCCCAATTTGAAGATCAACACGACTCATCGTGGTCGTTTGATTATCAATTTATGAACTAGACATCGGAATGTGGACACTTCAAACTGTTCTGGGAAACATCAAATTAACTATATTTTCTATCAGTGTTCGTCAATTCTGCTCACGGGAGTTCTCAATATTAATGTATTTTACCTAAACATGTCAAAGAAATTCACACTTAAAGATATTAAAAAAGTGCAGACTAAGCTTGCGATATCGGTTCCATATCACCTCAGGGAATTGAAAATTCGTTTAATCACCCAGTTCATAATCAGTAGGGGTTTTGCTGGCATCATGGATGGCATCAAGCAAAAGTGATCTCTGTGAGAAATTTCGTGACGCACAATGTGTGGATGTTTCAGAATCTTTCACATTGAGCTGTACAACTGGAATAAAATTACAAGAATGGATCGATAGCGTTAATTAAGTTTTCGATATCCTTCACAAAATCCCTTTTTTTTATTTCATTGGCGTCTTTCCCCAAGAAACTTTATTTATACTTTAATTGGAAAGAAACGATTTTTGGACTATTTCAGCTATAGCTCCTATAGAATGCACATTTTCCTTCTCCACTATCTCCTTCTACTCCTCTCGATATTTGTTATTTATTTCTTTAACTTTTCAACGAATTGACAGATTCTTCTGAAAGTTCACTAGGATAACTATAGGGTCAAGCAGACGGTCAAATGTCATGGTCAATATGACCTAAAATGACAAATTATGGAAAATCGTATCTTTTTGCGAGTGAATAATAAAACATGATGTTATATCTGGAACATCATGATATTATTATTGGAACACCATGGAATTATTATTTGGTGCTAATACTGTTATATGGAATAGGTCTTTGAATTATGGACGCGGATATTCTTTAATGGACGACGGCTGAATTATGAATGACGGACTAGACGCTTGTAACGATGTCTTTCCGTCATCATTGAAAACTGTTGACCGCTTCTCTCTTGCAGGAAACTAGCCCATTTTTATGTATACTATGATTGACTTTTTGAATTTGGTACTGATGCTTTTATATGGAATATGGAAAAGGTCTTGTGTCTAATTCCGCTTAACCCAGGGTTAGGGGCCGTATGAGCCCATGTACTTCAAGATCCTCATGGTACTCATATGAACAGGCACAATTAAAGCGTGACTGAGAGACATCATTCTTTAGATGACGAATTTACAAAGAATATTATGGATTAAGCATACTGATCAGCGATACGGATTTTGATATTTTTGGAACATCATGATGTCTTGTCGGCATCATTGAAAACTGTTGACCGCTTCTCTTCTGCAGGAAACAAGCCTATGTTTATGTATACTATGATTGTTTTTTTGAATTTGGTGCTAATGCTGTTATATGGAATATGGAATATTTCTTTGGATTATGGACGCGGATATTCTCTAATGGACGACGGCTGAATTATGAATGACGGACCAGACGCTTGTAATTTGGATTTTGGACGCGGATATTCTTTAATGGACGACGGCTGAATTATGGATGACGGAGCAGACGCTTGTGAGGTAGGATGACAATTTATCCTAAAACAAAATTAAGGCCACAGAACCAAAATTAAGATCAAAGGACAAGATCACTTTGATCCAACATTCAAGAAATCAATTTTTTTCAGTGGGTGGACACAGTAGTGAGAGGCGATGTGCCAGGAACTGAAACAGTAGAAGGTTAAAACAGGTCGAATGTCAATGTTACAGTGTCGTCCAACAGGAAATTGTAGAAAACATCGTTTGTGCTATTACTCCAATCAATGTGGTAGGATATATTTGGTCACCTATCATTAAGTGTAGGATTATTCTGATACCGCTAGTAAATGTTTGGATGCATGCAGCTCCCTCCAACATATGTTAGGTTTACGATACGCCGAAAACAGGATCATGAGTAAATTCAAAATGGCGGTCACTTAGGGATGCCAGAAAAGTGCTGTTATCGTCCTTTTTTAAAATAGTTGCTTTTGTTTTGACAAAAGTGGGCAAAACTATTTTACTGCACATCAGATCATTACTTGTTTAACATGTAGGGTTTGCGACGAAAATTGCAAAAATAAAATATTCGAAAGGTAAACCGAAAATGCCTTCTCGGTAATGACGGAAACCTATTTAGAGGAAGGGTGGAATCAGTTCACACCAACTGCGATACACCTCAAATCGTTCAGGCCAGATGGGGCTAAGTCCTCAAGTTCGACATTCGATACGGTAACCAAGGTATCTGGATCATGTCACGTGTCTGTGTGCATCACCAAATCACTCTTAAATCGGTAAATATGGTGATTTAAATCGGATATGCACGCTAACACCCGTGACCGGTTAACCGGTTCGTAGATTTCTGCTCGGAATGTCCCCAATGTTTTCCGATGTATAGCGAAAGATAGCGCGTTAATAAACCCGCTGCCGATCCTAAAAGGACATTAGCTCTAGTCTCAACAAAAAGTTCAACATAAAACATCTACTCAAGGTAAAATACGTGTATGAATGATCACAACATAGAAAAACGTTTTCCATAAGGACCAACCAACCTACATTCTTTCACAAAAAGTTGTCCTCTAAAGTCGCAATTGGACAGATCTGGGTTAATTGGCCCAGATCTGAACAGACTGTTTATTAACTTAAATCACCGATGTGCGAATCATCGACAGCATACAATAATAGCCCAGCAAATCAGTCATGTTAGTCAGTCGGCCTACTGATGGTATGTTTTTTTTTACTCGCGAAAATATTTGAACAGAGCTCGATAAACTGATTTACCCGTGGAAATATTTTTCTTAATTACCCAACTTACCGGAATCATTTAATAAAATGCCGTCCCAGCCCAAAATTGATGTCATTGTAAACGATACACGCGAGCAATATCAGATCTTATCAAACAGGATATTTCCAAACCAACTCTGTGAAATGTTGATTCTTTGTTCATACTTCTACGTGACATCAGTGTGTGATTCCGTATGTGATTGCCACATGGCACCAAACTGGCAAAAACATGTCCCTTGCCAAGAATCAAATCGCTTTGGTCCGATACTCAGCACGCAGTCATAGTCAGTTGAATAATTCCCGCGTTCATATTCGACCCAATTCACACAACACTGTTAGTCACAACATCCTAACTGTGCGACAGAACTATGAATAACGAATGGTTTCTTGGAAGAGAGTAGCGATCAACAAACAGAATGTACTATAGGAACAAATGTTCAGTCCGTCTAATAACCGAGCAAAGAAACCTAGCAGGATTACGTTTCCTAGAGAAGAATGTATCAAACTATATGTACGCGTCCTAATAGAGACGGGAGACGTTAGAGATAGATATAGTCCATTTTGTGCCCTCGTCGTGATGTACTATATTTATAGTCTAACATTGGAAAACCCAAACGGGGGAACGGGTATGACATGAATATAATTATACTTCCAGTTTGTCATACTCTAATGTTGTAAGTGTAGATTTATCAATATCTATATATATACATAAACCGGGCGATGGTCATTTGCTGAGTAATCGGTTTCTTTTTCCAGTGTTCCAATTTTCTAATAGGCTCCAGGTGGTGACAAAATGAATATACAGTCAAACAAGAGGAATCAAGATAAACAAATCGATTCTCATCAGTTACTCAACATATCAAGAACTAAGTTAGACGTTTATAGCATGTTGGTTTCCTGGAATATGGCACGTGTAGTAAGGCAAAAGGGTCATAATTCATACCCTTTCACATACGCATTATTGCAAGGGGCGCATTGTGGCGAGTTCATTTATCTACAATTCGAATTGGGTTGATCCGAACATTTACACACACTTAATGAGAAGCCGTGTGTCTATTACAATGTCAGTGGATCAGGGTTATGATTTTCATTAAAAGAGTGAACATATGTGCTTCCTTTACAACAACAAATTCGCAGTTTTCAACGACAGACTGTCGTTCCCAATGAAACACTTAAGAATAGTCTACGATGTGCGGGGGAGGGGAGGGGAGTATTTTTCTGAAAAATACATTTTGATTATTTCTTAAATAACCGAGAAAATTTTCGGCCATTTCATACAGTCGGTCAAACAAATTAAATCAGAAATTCTATTTTCTCAGATGTCATCGAACAACAAACCGCTCGCTTATTGTGTACGTCAATTAGATGTACGAGAACCCGCAGTATTTTGCGTAATAAGACGGGACAGTGCTCCTATTCATTGTGATATGTTCAGATGAGAAAATTCACAGTGCAGAACAACAACAAACAAGCAGCCAGAGGATGCGAAGTCCCCCGCCGAAATGGCAGCAATATCTTTTAGCATTGTTGATCTCGGGGGATATACATGAGGGAGGCAACTGCTACTTCATTGGATGCGGAAGGGTCTTTCTGCTTTCCCAAGTTTTAAAATCAACTCAGAACGGTTGACTGAATGTTTTTTGCTTCTGTAATATAGTTTCCATGCAGTGAAGCATGGAAATTATGTAACCGAGAAGCGACCCCAAGTGACATCTCAAGGCATATTATCTGCAAACCAAATTTGACGAGAAGCTGATTGCATCCTCAACCTATTGTCTGAAAACCAAAATTTAAATTTACCACCAGGTGTCGCCACCTCTAGGTGCAAGTGGGCAAAACGCAATCCCAAGGATCATCTCATGACATGATGTATCAGCATACGAACTTTGGGAAGAATCTGAAAAGGGGTTATTGCCCGGAAACCAAATTTAGATTTGTATGTACAAGTGTGCGAAACACAATCCCAAGTGACATCTTATGGCATATGAATACCAAATTTGAGAAGAATCCGATGAGCAGTTGTCAAATTATTGCCAGAAACAAATTTCAGATTTTTCCAGCAGGTGTCGCCACCAGTATGCAGAAGCAGGTGAAATACAATCCCAAGGGACATATCATGGCATGGTATCTGCATACCAAATTGGAGAAAAATCTGAAGAGCGAAATCAAATTTAGATTTGACATGAGGTGGTGCTACCTTAAGCACAAGTGGTTGAAACGCAATCCCAAGCGACATCATTTGTCATGATATATTCATACCAGATTTAAGAAGAATCTGACAAGCGGTTCTCAAGTTATTACCCGGAAACAAATCTGGTATTCGCCACCAGGTGGCACCACCTGTAAGTAAAAGTGAGCAAAAGGCAATCCCACGCAACATCTCCTGGCATGATACATGCATGTTAAATTTGAGGAGATTCCGATGAGCAGTTAATGGCTGAAAACAAATTTTGATTTTAACACCTGGTGGCGCCACCTATCGGCTCAAGTGGGCGAAATGCAATCTCAAGCGGCATCTTAGGTCATGGTATTACCCGGAGACAAATTTGGGGTTTTGCCACCAGGTGGCGCCACCTGTAAGTGCAAGTGAGTGAAAGGCAATCCCATGCAACATCTCCTGGCATGGTACATGCATGCAAAATTTGAGAAGAATCCGATGAGCATGCAGTTCTCAAGTTATTGGCCAAAAACAAATTTCAGATTTTGTCATCAGGTTGCGTCACTTTCTGAGCAGAAGTGGATAACGCAATCCCAAGCAACATCTTATGGCAAGGTACAATGTATATGCATGCCTAATTTGGGAAGAATTTGATGAGCAGTCCACAAGTTATTGCCCGGAAACCAAATTTCGAGCAACATTTCAAAGCGTTTCAAAGTTATTGCTTGCAGCACAAAAGAACGGAAAGAACCCTAGTGGCGCCACCTAAAGGCAGATCTTTCTGAAACGCAATACCTTGTCACAAGGAATACATATGCCAAATATTGAAGAAACTAGATACAGTCGATCGAATACGATTGGAGGCATGCCTTTCGCATCTTTAGTAAAGGAAACATTCATTATTTGTGAAGAAAGTAAAAACGTAAAACTTAGGAAAAACATCATTAGCATGGCCCCATAAGATGCCTTGAGGGTAGGTACCTACATACCAAATTTAAAAGAATCCATTAAGGTCCAACAGTTACTGTCCGGAAATGCAATTTTACCTTGGTCCTCGGGTAGCACCATGTATAGACAGTTAGGCATAAAAAATAATCCCAACCGATATCATGAGGCAAGATGCCTTGACATTGGAAATAGAAAATGTTAACTTGGCATACAGGTGGCGCCACCTATGAACAGATCGACAAGAAAACAATACCAAGTGAAACATTCAGGTAAGGTACATGTATACCAAACTTGGAAAGAATTCATTCAAGTATTAAAAAGTTATTGTCCGGAAACATAATTTTAAATTTGCCCCCAGGTGGTACCACCTATATGTGGATCGGCATGAAAAACAATGCCAAACGAGAAATTGAGGCGAGGTACCTACACACCAAATTTGGAATGAATCGGTTCAGGTTTTAAAAAGTTATCATCTGGAAACACTTAACTTAGCTTTCAGGTAGTCCCCCTATCAACATGAAAAACATTCTCAAGCCAGATCTTAGGCAAGGTACCACCACACCAATTTGGAAAGAATCCTTAAGGTTTTCAAAAGTTATTGTCTGGAGATGCATTTTAACTTGGCCCGAGGTGGCGCCACCCAGAAGCGGATTGGCATGAAAAACAATTCCAAGCAAGATCTATAGACAAGGCACATATTTACCAAATACAAAAACATGGGGCTGTGCCTGATAGATTGAGACCTTTTGGGGTTGCAATTATCCCAATATTGCAGACAACACACAAATTTCAGCTTCTGCCAAGATATATTGGAGATATATATGCTCAAACACAATATATGAGGGCTGGGCGAGGGCTAGTTTGAGAGATAGAGGGTGCGGCTCGGCGCCCTGGGGATGGGACATGCTCTCATTGAGGGTAGTGGTAGGTGTGCTGACATGAAAGCCATAGAAAGCTCCCTGTACATGAAACAACCACACTGACAACTGCATGCCATCATCTGTCTGTCCAAAAAACCCACAAGGTGGAATTCAATTCAATTCAGCAAATTGATCATATGCACAGTGTGCACCCAGACTGTAATTAATATAGTAAGTTAGACATGTGGACACAAATGGTTCCTGCAGAAGCTTTAGGGTAAATCATATGATGTGAGATACAATTATTTGATAGCAAAATTGAAGGAAATGTTGTCCTTCATTTAAGATGACACGAAATAAAAATAAAAAACCGGGTTCGGTATTTCATGTTGGCGTATTCTAAAATAAAGGGTACCACCCATCTACCGTTTTCATCTGTCATCCATGACAGACTCACATATTTGTTTTTAATTTTCGTTTGTAGAAGCTAATAATTCCTAGCTGTATACAATTATCACAACAAAACTCACAATCGATTGAAAAGATAATGAAATATCAAAGCAAAATTCATTCATGTAAATTTTGAGAACAATAATAAGGTGTAGCTAACGTCATTCTGTCAAATTGACGTTAGCAACAGGTTTGGTGTTCTAAATCCATTAAACATTTCAACTTTATTTGAATCCTTTGGGATATTCAAATTACTCATTTCCTTGGACATTTTGAAATCCACTGCCTGTCACAGGTGTGCTTTGAAATCTAAGAGGATGACATTAAATGAAAATGACGTTAGCAACACAACTGATGTTAGCAACATTTTTCCTGGTCCTCAAAAGTATGTTTACTCATCACAAGATTTGGTATTTTTTGTTGTATCAGCTTTTTCGCAATTTGCACTCTTATCCCTACCATTTTTAAGACCCTATGTAAGTTTTTTAGACTACAAAACAGTGTTTGAATTTCCCTAACGTCATCTACCTCGACAGATGTGACGTTAGCAACAGTTTTATTTCACTTTCATAACTTATTATTCCCATCTGCCCTAATATTTTTTCTAGCTTGATGAGTCAGAAGTGGTCAGTTAATGAAAAGTATGTAAGGGTTATATCTGATTCATTTTTATATTTGGAGGTCATCATCATTTCAAATGTTGCTAACGTCATTTCTGATATGACAGATGAAATAATGACAGATTTTGGTACCCTTTATAATAGAATCTGCCTGTTATACATCTGAAATAAAATATCGTTCGTGCAAAAGCTTTAGGGTAAATCATATGATGTGGATTACAATTATTTGATAGCAAAATTGAAGGAGATGTTGTCCTTCATTTAAGATGACACGAAATTCAAAAACCCGGGGTTCAATACTGCGGGCATTTCCCCGCCAGTTATTTCATAATATACTTCTGAAATAAAATATGGTTCATGCAAAAGCTTTAGGGTAAATCATATGATGTGGATTACAATTATTTGATAGCAAAAGTGAAGGAAATGTTGTCCTTCATTTAAGATGACACGAAATTCAAAAAACCAGGGCTTCGATAGTTATTTCATATTATACTTCTGAAATAAAATATGGTTCCTGCAAAAGCTCTAGTGTAAATCATATGATGTGGAATAGAAGGACTGGACAGCAAATTTAAGAAAATGGTGCCCTTCATTTTAAGCGACATGAATTCAAAACTAACAGCGAGAAGGGGAAGAAAGAAGAAAAAATGACAAACGCATTTAGGGATGCCTAATTATTAGACAAAGCATTTGGAAGTTATCGCTTGTGAAGAATTTGAATGGAAACCACGGACATACACAGAAGATTGGAACAAGACCCAGTGCGCCACCTTCAGTTGGATCTTGCTGAAAGGCAATACCAACCCATGTCTGGTCACAGGGAGTGTATGTGCTAAATTTGTGCGAAGGAATCCGACGAAGCTTTTGGAAGTTATCGCCTGTGAAGAATTTGAACAGACATCCACAGACACAAAGAGAGCAAGACCCATTTTAACTGAAACGGACACGAAGAAGCGAAACTCAGTGGCGCCACCTTCAGGCAAATGTTACTGAAATCCAGTACGCATCCGCGTCTTCTCACAAGGAATGCGTATGCCGAATTTCGGAAGAATCCAAGAAAGCGTTTGAAAGTTATCGCTTGTAACTGACATCCACGGACACAAAGAAGCAAGATCAATTTTGACCCAGTGGCGCCACCTTCAGGCAGATGCTGCTGAAATGCGATACAGACTGGCGTCTTGTCGCAAGAAATGCGTATGCCGAATTTCGGAAGAATCCAACAAAGCGTTAGGAAGTAATCATTCGAACAGACATGCACGGACATCCACGGACATGCACGGACATACAAAGAAGAAAGATCAATTTTGACCCAGTGGCGCCACCTTCAGACAGATGCTACTGAAATGCGATACCGACTGGCGTCTTGTCGCAAGGAATGCGTATGCCGAATTTTGGAAGAATCCAACAAAGCGTTAGGAAGTAATTATTCGAACAGACATGCACGGACATCCACGGACATGCACGGACACATAAAAGCAAGAACCATTTTAAAATGGCAATCGGCGTTGCAGTGTAGTCGTTGCCACACATGTAATATTTTACAGAACGAGCGATCAGTCTTGGATGAATATTTTACAGGATCTTCAATTATTCGATTGCCTAAGTTTGCTATTGCAATTTCTTTCCTAATATTGTTGATCAATACATGTACGTATAACCATGTAGCACAAACTATTCGCTATTAGAGTAATTAGCTGAAGCAATTGGTTATTGTCGATCAGAGATGATGGATTGGGCATGCGGTGTTTAGTTTATCTTGGTCTATAATTTTTGCATTTATGCATCAAGCATAGTCACGGAAAAATGTAAGTAATTTGACAGTGTGATAAAAATATCTTGATCGAGTCACTAATCTTCGATTTAATTTGGTCATATATCGCTTCTAAATTAACGTGTGGGTCAAGGGTGAAATGGAACTTCAAAATCCTCAACCGATTCTATGCAATTCGGGATCTCGGATCCTATATTAAAAGCAACGATAAACGTGTTTGCTGTCTGCCTACTCGATATAACGATAGCATCAAAGTGATTGAATACCATCTATTAATAGCAATATTCTGTTTAACGCTGTCAGTGTATAATTTGAACTGATGGTGCAGTTTTGACCATTGCCACATCCAGGGCAGCTATCTTGGCTTTTCCATTTTCCACGGGGTTACGGCATACGATACCTTCGCAAAATCGGCACTTTTGAGAATTCCATGTCCATCTTGGGTTATTAAAGAAGCGTTAGGAAAATGTTATCGCATATGAAATATGAGTCTCCCATATCCTTTCAGAGAAACGATCTCGCAAATCATTAGGCAGAACAAAGCTGTGCGTGTTGGATATGCATATAAGTTGTTTGTTAGTAATTATATCTATGAGTTGCATACGGAAACTTATACGGATCACGATGAAGGCACGGATAAAAAATGTGCAAAATGTGACGAATTCAATCAACACCAAAGATTAAATATTGCAGACACTTCACAAACTACTGTATATCACCAAACGCTTCGTTCACTCTTTCTCAGTTTTCTGTACATAACGACGTAGAGCTAATGGAATCATAGAGAGATCATAAAAAATATTTAATATATTTCTTTGAACAGCTAATCGAAACAATGCAATGAGAACGAGCAGTGCTTTGTCCTGTACAGTATCAACCTTTTTATTCAACACAGAAGTATTTTCAAGGTTTCATAGTAAGACGCACGGAGCAGAGAACACAAATCCGCGAAAACAATAAGCTGGTAAGTTTCCTATTGAGAGCCCCATTATACAAGAGACATTTTCTGTCCGCGTGAGCTTTCGGGCGCCAGGAATTTTAAAACAAGCATTGAGAGACACCATGGTGCAACACGTTCTAGCTTCACTCTAAAGAAAATTCATTATTTCTCCAGCAGACAAGTTTCGAAATAAATATAATATAATACATGTGAATATCACTATTTTAGAGGGTGGTCGTTAAGGAGATAATTATAGCTAATCCGCCTGTGACCACAACGCTAGATGTATGGCTGATTCCAGGACATGTGCAACCTAAATATTGCCCACTCTGTTAACAATAGCCCGGCGGACAGTTAAATCATTTTGGGACAATTATTTTGCAGCCATTTCAAAAATACCACCAGGCGTTCTTCAGTAATACCGCTCGTAAACAATATTCTTGTGATGTTTGTTAGTCTCTTGATATAATTATTTGAATATATTTGTGTGGAATTCGGTAACTCCATAGACCAAAATCGTCATAAGATAATCACTACAAAACCCGTCCCTTCTCATTCACCAAACGATACATAGATGATCTTCTACCACTGGATAATCCCTATATTAGCGACGCTATGAAGGAAATATACCTTCACCAGAATGATTGCAGGCATTTCATAAACTACGATATATGATCAAACGCTTCGTTCATTTTTTCTCAAATTTTGTGACAAATATCGTACATTGACGGCAAAATACTACCGTAGTTTACAGGGTCTCTGTCGATACGTTTCAACATAATGTTTTTTAACCTCTCCACCTTAATTGTTCAAATGAAGAAGCATAATCAAGACATGACTAAGCTACATCATACTCTGGAAATGACTTCTGAAAATGCATTTGGATAAAGAATACTGGCCAGTGGTGGGGACACTTGGCAAAGAACATTAAGATGCCTTGCTCTCGTCATTGGAAACTGTTAATCGCTTCATTCTTGCAGGAAACCATATTTGGAATTGATGCCAACTGTCCTACCCAAAAGGTATATAGAATATAGAATGTCGCATCTGGGGTATGTACTTGAGATAGGCAGATATAGACGTGGCTAAAGCGAACTACTGGTATTTCCCCTTCGTCCGCCATCACCTTCAGCCGAGTTCGATTAACCCTACCAGGCCTGGAGGAGCCATCATGCCCCCCTCCCCCTCACCAAACTTTCTACCCCGTCTAAAAAAAAGACAAAACACGAAAGTTGTAGTATAATACAGGGATAATTGTGAGCCTATTTGAAAAACTCCACAAACAGAAGATATTTAGTAAATTCAAAATTGCGTGTGTGCTTACGTCATTTTTTCAGAATTCCTGCTTTTCTGACGGTAGAAACGGGTAAAACTATTTTATTTGACACCCGATTATCGTTTAATAATTTATCTTGCAGATTTTTCCGAATGAAACACAAAAATGAAAAATTCAAAAAATCTTAGCAAAGAATCGACAAAAAATATGTTTTTTGAAAATGACGTCATTCATGCGGCCATCTTGGATTTCCTGGTAGAACTTGAACCAAGGGCATATTGTGGCAAGTTTCAGCCTCTTAGCTCAAGGGGCAAGAAAAACATTTAATGGCCACCATTAGTCATGGACAGGCCCCAAATCGCCCAGGCCAGATAGGGTTAATGCTTTCCACCAATGCTTGAGATTCAAGTGTCTAG
Source organism: Hanleya hanleyi (assembly GCA_036873755.1). Lineage (NCBI taxonomy): Eukaryota > Metazoa > Mollusca > Polyplacophora > Lepidopleurida > Hanleyidae > Hanleya > Hanleya hanleyi. Next base: position 23,485 of record JAVTVY010010234.1, on the reverse strand, counting down.
TCTGTCATTCGGTATTGGTCATATGAGCATGAAGAGTACATGTATCTTTTTAAGTACATGAGTTCATACTGTCCCTAGACCCGGGTGAAGCGGAATTAGACAAAAGTTAGGAAACGTAGTCAGATCTTGCACGCTATGCTCGTATTTTTCTGTCAGGATGTGAAACTTTGAGTGGAAGCGCTTGGTGGTATAGCCCTGTTTTATAAGTTTCTGCAATACTGTTTTGTGACGTTGATTATTATCGTAACATTTCACACAGGATCTAGCAAATGCTACCGGCGGTGACATGTATAGGTCATATGCAGTTCCCACTGAAATACTACTGCCCAGAAAGGGGCAGTTGGCGATGTCTAAATTGTAATCATCTCTCTTGTCGACGAGAGAAACGACCCGCTTCATTTTTATAGAGATAAAAGTCTAAATACGATGCGTCATTATGGCTATCTGTAGTTTCCTCCCAATCCAGTGTAGGTGGATATAAATCCTTCATTGTGCCATATCTAGCCATTATTCACAGAGCAAAAATCGTCTATATAGCGTTTGGTGACTGAGCTTTGAAATGATCGATGTTTGAAAGCGTCTGCCTGTAGTCGTATTCATTAGAGAAGTGATAAATGACAGCCAAAAGGGGTGCACAATTGGTATCCATTGAGATGCAGTTCTCTTTGGACAAACTGGCATTGACCTATTACGGATAAAAATTATACATTCAAATTGCTTCAAATGCAGAACAGGGTTTTGCTCTAGCTATCCTGATAAATCGCTCACTTTTCTTATAATTGATCCCCGGATGTCTGGGTGCCGTACAATGATTGAAGGAACCGACTGTAAATGTCAAGGTCGATACGTCCAAGTGCTCATTTTTCTTGCTTGGAGATTGTGTAGCAGACGACCTTTGGTATAAGGAAATTTTTTAACAATGAGGTGGGACCGAGACTGATCGAACCTCTGCGCATGCTCTGTTTGAATGCTTCCGCTTCTCGGATGAGCTACATACTGAGTTACCGCGTGCACATGCCATCTACTGTCTATTGATACCAACTTGACGTGTAATAATTCCATATCAATATTATCTCAATTAAGATTCAATCGAATTTCTGGGAAACTTTCTCGAAATGCCAGTTTTAAGGAGATTCAATTCGGGGAGAATTGCTAAGAAATTCCATGATGTTTCAGTCAGTACATACCTGTATTGTTTATGTGAAGTGATACATTATACCGTTGTAATATATGCGTACCTGTAACAAATCTCTCTGAAAATAAGTTTTGTCAAGGCAGTCCTGATGGATTAGTTAGTCGTCGCTCAATTATTATTCATTTTAACAACGGCATGCAGCAATAGTCTGTAGTTCAGGTAATCTTGATTATAGCAAAACATAACCACATCGTCCGGCACTTAGTCTGTTGTCACCCAATATCAATAAAATACGGGCATATGTAAATACAATCATTTTGTTCCAGTCGGTTATGGAATCTTTTTATAGTAAGAGGGGAGACAACCATGCTCAATTTTGCCCACCAGATGAATGCCCATCAATGGGAACCACACTACTGTGGCGTTCTGGTAAAGAGATCGCATTGCAAGCTGAAGACCCGAGGATTGTTCCCGGACCGAGTTATACCAGATTGGGAGAGGTGGGAAAAATTGACGACGTCTGGCTCCTAAAATGCAACCATATGACTCTACAGGAAAGCTTTCCTAACATTCAGACCCGAGAATTCGGTGGATTCTCGGAGGTAGCCTTAGTATCTCAGCCGCGCTTTTATTGCAATGTTTATGTGGAGATAATGGAGTATCCACACGGCCCCTAGCACCGGCTTAAACGGAATTAGATAAACCCAATGGAACAACGAAGTGAGTAGTTTCTCTGTGTGAAATAGTTTTGTTCAGTTGTTGTTAAGAGACATTCATACTTAGAAGCAATGCCCGTCCAAGAGCTGGATTGAAGAATAAAAAACACACCAACAATCAGCAGTTCGAAGAACTGGTCACGAAATAAGAGTCTTGAAGTCCTGCGTTGCTGAGAAATGTTATCGTTAAATCCTAAACACGACCGATATCAGTTCCTCAAAAAAATACTTATTGTGATATCGTCATCAAAATAGCTCTGGCAAAGATGTATAGAACATCTTCTCTCTTTTCTCGATAATGCCAGTAGTGTTCACCTCAGATATTTTCGAAAGAGACTAAAGAGCACACACAGAGAAAAAAAAATATTCCAAGTGCTAATATTGCGACAACTTGCAGTCTTTTCACTCCATGTAACCTTCAGTGCTAGGTACCAGAGCCAAGTGCTGTGAAATTTGCTTAGAAATATTTCCTACACCGATATAATTGAATAAGTAGGTTTATACAATATACGCCCGCACAAGCCATTATGCGGTGAGTCAAGTGGGTGCGTGTGTCTCTTGTCCCAGAAAAGCGCTAACAACGATTCATTAAGCGAACAAGGTCGGATTTAGCTGAAAATGCTGAACGAATTGTTTCTCTCAGAACGTGTTATTATTGACCCACAAACAAATATATTAAAGAGTCGATAGTCCCAAGACTGGATGACGGTCTGAATATAACAAAGGATAGGTTTACATTGATTTCAATGATTCACGGTGCCTAAGGTCTGGTTAAATGTTTAATAACTGTTCCGTGTACAATCCACTGTGTTCAAATGCCATTTTATCACAAACCAGGCCTCTTTTCGTCGTACATGTATGTTTATCTCGGGATGGATCCTGAACAATGGTAACCCAGACATACATTTATAGCAGCCTTAGTCATCGGAAAATGTAATGATCTGATTTCGCAATGCCGCCAGGATTTTACCATCATTTTCTGATTTCGTCAGAACGATTGCCTCAATCCAACTGTATTCGATCGAACCAGAAGCATCACTGGAATCGCTAGAAATCACCTTCAGTGATAATACAAATTGGGGGTCAAGAAGCACATTGTGTTGATACGGAACCAGGCGACCGTATGACCATGGTAACTGAGCATACAGCAACGCTGTTTATAGCATTATATTTTCTAATCTCATGCGGATTGATGTTTCGACTGCCATAATATTGGTTTACCTAACATCAGTAGAATCAACATTTCTTTTCGAACGACAGCCTAAATTAAATGATTAGTGTCCGTCTCAAGCGTTGGCTTACAAACTATAGAAAACGTGCTATGTCTGCTTGCATTTTTGTAGCTAAACGCGTATGATGATTGAGCCTGGAATTCTGGAAGCACATGATATATACTTAACATGCATAGGTGTATGGAGGTGATCGAATCTGGGCGTTGCAGGTGATCACGTATATCGACACCCTAATATTCTGTCTCCCTCGAAGACTCTCCAAGAGTGACCCGTGGAAGGGTTCGGTTTGCATTCCGTCCCACCCAAGGACTGATTGTGAACATTGTTCAAAGCAACACGTGGAGATGATTGAACTCGTCATTCACTCGATATTTTTAGAAGTCTATCAATCTAGAAGTATGACATGTTTACTAGCTTATTTTCATCGCATTACCCTATTTCACATTGATCACATCACATCTGTATCGTAGGTTACCGTTTGATCCTTCCCAGATATTGTTAAAGATTGCTTTTATCAAAATGGCGTTTGGTTATGGTTGGGCGTTATTTACATTGCTCGCTTAAAGAGAGAGAGATAGAGAATTAAGGTTTAATGTCGCGTTCAACAATATTTCAGCCATATAGCCATATAGTATTCAAGTTAATAACTTAGTAATGCAAACACATTAAACATACAAAATTGAAGCGAAAGATTCAGCCGGGTTAAACAAAACACCCAACATTTGAGCTATGTATAGATGCTGGTGCGGCGCGAGACACAACTAGATGCTCTCTGATTGGATGCTTTCCGGTGGGGACCAAATAGCCAATTGTGATATTTCTAGTCTGATAAACTTCTTGTACGATTTCATGTGGGTCAGTCCTTTCGAGCCTGCATGGGCGTGGAAATTTTGTTGATGGGTGACCATTAATTATTGCATGTCGGATTTGACGTTTGCATTTGCTAAATTAAGTAGCGGTCATTCTGCATTCCCCTAAATAATCCACACAAGGTGATGAAAAAGGTGAATTTGGGGAGCAGGTGGTGGCTGGGAATTGACCGTATATGACTCGCTGTTGCTATATCCCCAAGACGTTTCTACGATGCATCGGCTCACACTTACGGGAAATTACTCCAATTTGCCACTACAAAAAGAAACCATTGAACCTATAGTGGTTTCAATCAAGCCCAGATCCGGTCGTACAAGAGCCCAGATATCGCTACCTAAACTCGTAGAACGTGCGATGTACGAAATACTGGTACTACTATCTGGCAATGAACAGTGAGGTCCAACATTGGGGCTATAACCAGATAACAACAAACACGACTAACATAATTAAACTGGCAAGTTTCCACGACAACGGTACAATTTCTCTCAGTATGATCAGGAAAGTGCCGTCTTCACATGAGTCAGTAATCACCCTGATCTATCCAGCCTAATGAAGTCAGTGTCGATTTTATATTTAAGAATTTATTATTGAAATTTCAGATTGCAACTGGAGTCCCCTTGAATTTAGCTTTGTTTGTAAAAACAACATTGATTAAAATGCAAATTACTCTTCGGTACTCTTATCCATGATGCTATCATACTTCATGCTATCGTACATTATGTTGCCAGTCCATTCGTCAAACAAACTATTGACAAATGTTACGAACGTCATTACGTCTTGGTAACAGCAATGGAGACTAGAATCAATTTAGAATAGGTTGACCGGAAGACTATACTGTGAAGTCGTGTGGCTCTGTCAGTATGTCGGCATCTCTTCCCACTTCCCTTATATGCGTTGTAATTCTAGTATTTGGCGCTAAAATTCATTTATGGGCGACGGCTGGATATTGAATATCGGATATGACGCTTGATATTTGGTGTTAACAGTGCCGGAAACCACAGTCGTTAGATGGCGACTGTTAACATCCCATTCCACTCCTAGATCGAGATAGGCGCATCCAGAAATAGAGTTCAGAATTTGATATTTGTGGCATCAGAACCGACATTCAATATGGATAAGAATCTCCGTGTCAATACTAGCAATACCTGTTTTATATGACCTTTAGCACCAATTCCAAATGTATACGATATAAAAGTAATATAAATACCAGATGCTTTGATAATTAACAGAAGCGGTCAGCTGTTTTCAATGGTAAGCAAGATATGATGATGCAAAATACATAATAGCAAGTACAATGTCCAGATCCACACAACAATGTTTCCGCATTGCGAACAATCCGAATTCGAGCCGGACTGTCGAGTGAGAAAATGGATACAGCATGGGCTTCATTTGTTGAGGCCAATCGCAATTAATGTGTGACATTGTCATCTCCGCAATTCGATATTGATTGGCAAGTACCTAAACCAATACCGAGAATGCACAAGTAAGTGTTTTTCTTACCCCTGGAGGCTTTGGGCTGAAACTTACAACACTATACCTTTGGCTCAAGCTTTACCAAAAAATGTAAAAATTCCCAGATGACGCCATTTCCAAAAAGGCAGTATATGGTCGATTTTTCGGCCGTATTTTCATATATATATATATATTTATTTATGTGATTTCGTTGCTAAATTTGCATGCTATATTAGCAAATATTAATCCGATATGAAATAAAATAGGTTTTGCTCACTTTTTCTGGCTGAAAAGCAGGAATTTTGAAGAAAAATGACGGAAATGTCACTTTTCTGGTACCCCACATGGACGCGATCCTCAATATGACCCCAATATGATAAATACAAAGTCACGGAGAGTCAGCTCTCAAGTTTGTCTCGATACGAAGATAGAGTAGAAAGTTTGATAGGGGGTCATAATACCCCCCCCCCCCCCATGTCTGGTAGGTTTAAATGCAGCTGGTGAGGTTAGTTTTAGGTAAGTGACAAGGTATTTCGCGGTCAGATCGTGGGATAAAGCCTTGCATAAAAGCTGTGCTAATCGGACTGAAACAAGACGATACAATAGATATTAATAATGCGTGACGGCCCAATCATAGTTGTTGGCAATTTCATTTAAAATATTAAAATGAGCCAAATTTCACTTTGTTTCCAACACTTAATCTGTTGCGAAAGAGGGATGGGGTATAATGTGAACAAGAATGCAGATATCTTTTTAGTCCAGGAGCCAATTTTTGTAATCCCTCTGAAATGGAATTGGTTCAACACCCGCTATATCAGAGGTATGTATCTTTTTGAGTCCATAATACTCATTCACGAGGAAGTTGTCATCCTTACAATAAGAGAAGTCCTCATCAATTAGGCATTCTCCCAACGTCACAGTTTGTAACCTCCAAACCGTCGGTGAACAACCTCTGATTGCACCCCTATACAAATGCCTGGTGCGCAGCCGCATTGCCTCTTTTCCGCTAAGCCAATGTGAGAGCGTTTTATATTTTCCGGCTGACTACGTCATCACAGCTGATCACCGCGTGGAGACGGGCGTTCATATTGTAAACAACATTTGCGAGCATTCTGATTCACACTGAGAGCTATTGTAAGCATTAATTGATAATGATGACCTTGGAAAATGGACCCAGCATGTCGTATATGTGACCAGGCAATCAACAAGCGTGCGTCTTTCAGAAAATTATATTATGTCCATGTGTATGGAATGTTATTACCCCACAAGCAAATTCGTATTCAATATCTGGATTGTGATTGGGTAAAAGGTCCGGTCATATAAATCCATACACCCCGAGTGATGTATTGCTACACGGGGTATATAAAAAACAGCTGACGTGCGATTAGAACCGCCGCTCCCGCTTCGACAGTTCAGCTGACCATATTTCAATATGTACGGAATAACTTTCGCCCAATCGTCAAACTTTTATGGAATAACGGCAGTGTGCATCATTTTTACTGAAGTGTCCGACATATAAAATACCAAGAGGGACTCATTCGGTAATCTCGAAAAGTTCGCTTCATGTAGTAAGGGAGGCTGTTGATTGGACGAGAGCCATGCGCAAAAAAGCAGCGCGCCGCAATTAGCCCCAGTTTGCAATCAGAAGGTATATATGACAAAAGGGGATATACAATCTGATGCCAGGAGAATGCAAATAGGGAGCTTCATGAAAAGGGCATGAGTTCCTTGATAGGAATGGCATATATGCCGGTTATCCAAATGGGATACACTATGCCCAGTATAGTGTTCTGATCAGCATGAATAGGAGTTCCAATTGGAATGGCATATGTCATTCCGTGCCATTCCCTCTGTGCTATTGTATCGCAAGCCTTTCTTTGGTGAGTTCGAAAACAGATGCCAGGGAGTTCCTAAGAGTTCCAACTCGGCGTACCATGCCACACCGTTTGGAATGCCTTATGCCTAATGGACGCGGATATTCTCTAATGGACGACGGCTGAATTATGAGTGACGGACCAGACGCTTGTAATAGTGATCAGTGTTCAGTTTCATATATTTAAGTGAGATCACTTGTTATTGCCATTTGAGTTAATAAGTACGGCTTCATCTGTTTTCTGGATCTATCTTGCAAGTGTAAACACGAGAAATGTATTCTGATAATTAGCATTCGCCTCGTCATTGAGTTAAATCGGTACGATATCTCACGGAAGGTACGTTCATGGAAACTTCTGCTTCATCAGTTACGTTCTCTGACGCGAAAAACGGTCACCCCTGTACATTTCACGCCAAATCTAGTTTTCTGGTCGAGTAGATTAGAAAAGTCTTTCTCTGTCAATCCAGTCGGGAGAAAATCGCTTTTGGCGAACACTCCATGCCGAAAATAGCTCCAAATATATCGAATAAGACGCATTCGTCTGACATACCGATCAACATCAAAGGAGTAAAAGCGTAAGTAAACGGAGTTATCGCGTCAAGATGGCATTAGAATGATTCTGTGGAGTGAAAAATCCTCGATCGATCATCGAATATATCCATTGTTCCATTTTAATACATCCCCCTTTTGAAGTGCTCGTGGCCGATTTCTAAGAACGAAGATTTATTATACCGTTAGTGACAACAGAACGACATGTTGGTATAATAGATAATGTTGTACTCTACCATATAAGCTTTCCATGAAGCCCAGCTGTCACCATCTCGCATCCAGTTGTATGGGTTATCTAATTACAAGCGTCTGGGCCGTCATTCATAATTCAGCCGTCGTCCATTAAAGAATATCCGCGTCCATAATCCAAAGACCTATTCCATATTCCATATATTCAGTATTAGCACCAAATTCAAAAAGACAATCATAGTATACATAAACATAGGCTTGTTTCCTTCAAGAGAGAAGCGGTCAACAGTTTTCATTGATGCCGGCAAGACATCATGATGTTCCAAAAATGTTCCGTATTGCTGATCAGTATTCTTAATCCATAATATTCGTGGTAAAGTCGCCATCTAAAGAATGATGTATCTCAGTCACGCTTTGATTGTGCCTGTTCATATGAGTACCATGAGGATCTTGAAGTACACGGCTTCATACGGCTCCTAGCCCCGGGTTAAGCGGAATTAGACACAAGTTACAAGTTATCTAAAACACACATCTAACATTCACAACAGGCAAATCTGCGGAAATAGATTCGGCATATATTTCATGTCTTTAGTTTTCCCAAGAAAACAATTATGAAAAAATACATTAGACTTCAGATAAATGCTCATCAAAATTGGCAGATTCAACTTCAGAACCACAAAATATATCGCATATAGCGAGATAAACATATATATCTTACATAACCGCACAATTCATTTTTTGAGAGATTCCGTCTGGGATTTCGCCATTAAAAAGACGATATATTATGACGGATTATCGTTGTGTGATTAACAAATCTCTAAGGACTCCGAATTAAATATTCCCATCCATGCAAATAAAATACTTGTTCTTCATTATACTATATATTAGACAATAATATTTAATTTCCGATGCAACCCATATAAGACGATCATACACGGAACTTATCTACCTTCTTCGCGTTCACTTTGGTATGAATCTTCCATCGATGGCTCGGACAACTCTGAAAAAAGAATGAATACGATGAGACTTCAAGGGGTCAGCCATTCATCACTCTTGGATGGCAGTGAATCAGTCGGACTAACGATGATCACGTGCGTCATCCAGCACTATCTCGTGGTATTATAGAAAGCTCCAATCCTGTAAAATGTTAATAACAATATCACATTTCAGGCTCATTGTCCATAATTCGGTAGTCATAGGGAGGATTTTTTGCACAAAAGACTTGGAACGAAATTATGTTAATATTCGAGATTCGAATTAGCTGTTCCGCTACAACGGTATGCGACATTCATTCTCGACGTTCATCCCTCCCCATTCATCTAAAATAGCGAAGAAGTTGACCCGCGTTCCACCGGACTATTAGAGCGTGATATATTTATCGGTGGAATAGTATTCACTCAATATCTGTCGTTAAGGAAAATGTTCATGATATAAAACTTGAGTGGATGTTGACCTTGGGATTTAATGTGAAGGTATAATCATTCAATGTATGCACCAATCGATCAATTTTATATAGAGTCAAACACAGAGGCATTCGACCTTGAAGTTGTTAAAGTATCTTTCGCTAAGATAAAATCAGTTTTCATCCAAACTGAAGTCAGCAATTCGACATAACACTAGAACTCGAATTCATGCCTGAAAACTGTTCAATATTGAACAAACTATATCAATATTCCAATTTCGTAAACTACCTGCTACAGAAGCCCCAAAACAAGCAAATTTCGTCCGTGAAAAAAAAAATTATATATATAGAAGCAGTAAGCGCCAAAAATCCAATGATGCCAACAAGACAATAATGGTGTTCCAACTGTTCTATCTTCATCACCAACAATAGTTTAATTTCCAAGAGTCGCAGCCTATATATAAGTAGGATGATGTGGTTCAGTCTACGTTGAACATCAACAGTTACATTCAAACTATACGTTGCACGCAGTAATTATTTAAAAAACATTACGAAGACGGAAAGAATAATCGCTTCTAGTTATGGACTCTCGACATACCCTTCAGCATTTTCCAGTCAACACAGCAGCTATATCCCTTATTCCTTGTCAAAACACCTGCCCATTCATATCCTCGAGCTACATCTACCCTGTTCCATCCTTGGCTTTGTCATTTTCCTTTTATCTCACCTTTCCTGATTGCACATAGTCAGGTTCCAGCGCTATAAAGGGAAATCGCTGAAAATCAATGTGAATTTTATCTGATATTTTCCTACAACCGGAAAACTTGCCATCGGCACATGGGGTGTAACGCGAGATCGAAGTCTGCGCAACTCGACCATCTCAATCTTTAATCCGCATCGCAGGGCACATCCATGTTTTTAGGAATAATATAACAGCGTGGGCTTCAGATGAGCGAGCAAAGCCAAATATCTCTCGATGGGTAGTGTAAATATAATCCTAGCTAAATTTAGTAACACTTTGTATTTTACGGCCGAGTTCCAACCGTGATCACAAGAATGGACCGACCAGACCTGTATTGCTCTTAAGTGTCCGGTATGTCCTTCATTCAAGAGGAATCTGTTTTTGGTCATATTTCCAATGTTTTCGCTGGCGCCATGAAGACTGTTTCATGGAATGTTCATACCATGTTCTTTTTGGGAATATACCTGTTCAAAGGCACAGGGTGAACCCCTTCTTTTTAAGGATCTACCGAAGAGTACAGATTCTTTTATTGAGTGGCATTATTGTTATTGACATGAACGTGAATGCATACAGGCAAACAAGTTTTCCACGAAAACGCTGAGCCTCATACAAGTTAGTACTATTCATAACAAAATATTATTCTTAGGCTCCTTCAAATTAACTAAAATTAGAATTAAAAAAATGTTTATTGGAATCCGTAGTGTTAATTACGGATATATAGCATGAAAGAGAAATTCCACCCTGATGATTACAATGAAGATCAGTGGTGGAGAAGGCGGTGATGATGGATGAGATATAACAATCGCAGATTGTCCTACATTGAAAATTACCATTTCCGCCATAACTTTTGTAAACGAATTGCTCGAAAATGATAACCCGACCAATGACCGACTTTCCCACAACAACAAGAAATCTCGCCAGCAGATGTTCTCCTTATCGCCTTGTGGCATTGAGATTTATACTGTTATCCGCACGTGATATTGGAGTTAGGGTGTTTCGGGTTAAAAATAGTGATCTAGAAGGGATATGATAGTTTCCAAATGGTTCGCATTGGACGTATTCTCTTTGTTCAACGCTAAAATTAGACTTGGCCTATAATTATTCGTGTCCGGAAAGTCAAATTCAGCAAATTCATTTTACCATTGCTCTATTGCCTGATGAACAGGCATGTGCTATACGCCATGTTATACAAAATCTATGCCGAGATTTCGGGTGGTAGCGGTAGCTGGTTCTCGAGGTATCAGCGCTTTCCAAATGCCCAAATGACACTGAGGATGCAATAAGTGGCAAACATACATCCTCCGTCTTAGAAAACTTTCATTGGCTTGTACTTGTAACTTGATTACACGAAAATATGACATTATTGAAGTGATGTGGCATATAGACTTTCATAATAAATATGGCCACGTATTTCAACGATAAACATGAGCGGGCATGAAACAGGGAAATAAAAATCTCCCACGGGAGGGTAACTTCATCGCTGAGAAGACAAATCATCAGAACAATAGACAGGTCGATGCATCCTTCAGGCTTATGAGCATATGGAAATGGCGGAACAAAGAGTTATCGTTATATGGAAAATGGAATAGGTCTTTGGATTATGGACGCGGATATTCTCTAATGGACGACGGCTGGATTATGAATGACGGACTAGACGCTTGTAATGGCTTGGCTATTATGGGAATTGCTTTCTGCTTCAGGTACGAAAGAAGAGTCAGAAAAATATTAATTTTCCCCACACACCTACTGTCGTGAATATCAGAAGACCAGGACTCCCGCCCCTTCTCTATTTTAAAACTATGTGCATATAATGGATAAATAGCAAGCGTCAGCTCGGCATTCAATACTCAGCCGTCGTCCATAAAACAATTATCGCGTCAATTAATGAAATACCTATTTCGTATGACAGTTTGCACCAATTCCAAATGTGTATGAAATAATAAAAAGTTGCTGTTTGCTTCAAATCAGACAACCTGATCTAAAATAGGCTTATTAACAAAATAACCATATCAATAATTTACTTTAGTTGTTATTGAATCAATTTTTCCTCTGGAAGGGTTGTGTTATATAAGCCCAATCGGTTGTACGGTTGTAACGGTTGTACGGCAGCTGTCGCTCTTATTTACCAAGTTTATCTTCGAGACTGAAATAGGTCAATATTTTTGGACATCTCCAAAGATCCACTTCTTCAGTTTGCCGCAGTGTAAATAGAAATGTCCCCTCACCCATTATATTTGCATCCATCGGAATTCATCGAACATGGAGCAATCTGCCTGGCGACATTTTTCTTAATTCCTCCACATCATAATAACCTTAACCAAAGTTCTGGAAATCTTGTAAACTAATTGAGTTTCAGATATCAGGATAACACCAACGTGAGGTTCTGTACTGATATAACGAAAAGAGTGTTTCTATCCGTCCAATTGAAGTTTAATTAATGTCACCATAGCAAGAAATGTTAACTGATTAACAAGCAGGTACCCTATTTCACATTGGTCAGATCATCCCAGATAGTGCTAAAGAAATGGCACTTGCTTATGGACGAGCGTTACCTATATTGGTCGCTTAAAATTGTGAAGCGAAAGATTCCGCCGGTGCTGTGCAAGACCGAACTAGATGCTCTCTGACTGGATGCGTTCTGGTGGGGATCAAATAGCCAATTTTGATATTCCTAGTCTGATAAACTTCTTGTACGATTGCATGTGGATGAGTCCTTTCGAGCCTGCATGGGCGTGGAAATTCTGTTGATGGGTGACCATTAATTATTGCATGTCAGATTTGACGTTTGCATTTGTTAAATTAGGTAGCGTCATTCTGCATTCCCCTAAATAATCCATAAAATGTGATGAAAAAGGTGAAATCGGAGAGCAGATGGTGGGTGGGAATTGACCGTAAATAACTCGCTGTTGCTATATCCCCAAGACGTCTCTACGATGCATCGGCTCACACTTACGGGAAATTACTCCAATTCCCCATTACAAAAAGGAACCATTGAACCTATAGTGGTTTCAATCAAGCCCAGATCCGGTCGTACAAGAGCCCAGATATCGTTACCTAAACTCGTAGAACGTGCAATGTAGGAGATACTTGTACTAATATCTGGCAACGAACAGTGAGGTCCAACCTTGGAGCTATAACCAGATAACAACAAACACGACTAACATAATTAAACTGGCCAGTTTCCACGACAACGGTACAATTCCTATCAATATGATCAGGAAAGTGCCGTCTTCACATAATTCAGTAATCACTATCCAGCCTATTGAAGCTAGTGTCGATTTTATTATTGAAATTTCAGACTGCAAGTGGAGTCCCCATGAATTTAGCTAACTTTGTTTGTAAAAACAACATTGATTAAAATGCATGCTACTCTTCGGTACTCTTATGCATGAAGCTAACATACATCATGCTATCGTACATCATGTTACCAGTCAGCCCTCCAGCTTAGGGCAGCATGGATCGTACCATGTTTGTCTGGTACAGGAGGTAGATTAAAGCGCCAAACAAATTAGGCTCTCTGACGATCCATTGTGATCAGTGTCTGTAGAGCCTAACTATCAAAATTCGGAATTCAATTTGTTTTTGGTAGTTTTGGTTAGGTTTTTGTGAGGGTTAGTGTTTTGCTGGGGTATGTTTGTTTGGGTCATCGTCGCCGTGTGAACAATAAGGTTAGGTGCGACGTTAAACTTCAAACAACCAACCAACCAACCAACCAACATGTTGCCAGTCCAATTGTCAAACAAATTATTGACAAATGTTACGATCGTCATTACGTCTTGTTAACATCAATGAAGGCTGTTGATAGCTTTTAATTTGTAAAAAAAACATTTTGTTTTGTTGTCGTTTTTTATTTCATACACATTTGGAATTGATGCTAACTTTGATACGAAATAGGGTTTTCTAGTATTTGGCGCTAAAAGAGAGAGAGAGAGAGAGAGAGAGGTTTAATGTCGCTTTCAGCACTATTTCAGCTAAATAGCGACGGTCAAACAAAATTCTAAGTATTCAAGCAATAACTTAGTAATCCTACACGTTAAAACATACAAAAACTTATGCAACAAACCGATTTCTCTCAAATAACCCAAGATGCAGTCCCCCTCACTCGACTAAAAAGATCTTCCAAAGTAGTCGCTCGATAAAAAGCATCACTTACAATCTTAAAATCTATGCAGTCGATAAGGATAGGTTTCACCGTGATATCTTCGTGGCATGGAATGCACTTTGGGACTGCCTCTTTTTTTAGTAAATATTCGCGAGTCAATCGTGTATGGCCGATTCTGCATCGCCTGATCATGGCTTGATCGAAACGTTTCTGGCTGTTCATTTATGGGTGACTGCTGGATATTTAATATCGGATATGACGCTTGCTATTTGTGTTAACAGTGCCGGAAAACACGGTCGTTCGATGGCGACTGTTAACATTTCATTCCACTGCTAGATTGAGATCGCGCATCCAGAAATAGAGTTCAGAATATTTATATTTGTGACAGATCAGATACGACATTCAATATGGATAAGAATTTTCGTGTCAGTAATCGAAATACCTGTTTCATATGACCTTTAGCACCAATTCCAAATGTATACGATATAAAAGTAATATAAACACCAGATGCCTTGGTAGTTAATAGAAGTGGTCAGCTGTTTTCAATGATGAGCAAGACGTGATGATGTAAAATACATAATGCCAAGTACATTGTCCAGATCCACACAACGATGTTTCCGCATTGAGAACAATCCGAACTGGAGCCGGACTGTCCAGTGAGGAAATAGATACATTGTGGGCTTCATTTGTTGAGGCCAATCGCAATTAATGCGTGATATTGTCATCTTCGCAATTCCATATTGATTGTCAAGTACCTCTTCCAATACCGAGAATGCACAAGCAAATATATGTTTTTCTTACCCCCGCAGGCTTTGGGCTGAAACTTACAATACTATACCTTTGGGTCAAGGTTTACCAGAAAATGTAAAAATCCAAGAGGACGCCATTTTCAAAAAGGCATTATTTGGTCGATTTTCCGGCCCTATTTATATATATATATATATATATATATATTTTATTTATATGATTTCTTTGCGAAAGTTGCATGTTAAATTAGCAGAAAATAATCTGATGTGAAATAAAATAGTTTTTGCTCATTTTTTTTGGCAGAAAAGCAGGAATTTTGAAGAAAAATGACGGAAATGTCACTTTTCTGGTACCCCACATGGACGCCATGGACGTGATCCTCAATATGACCCCAATATGATAACTACAAAGTCACGCTCAATTTTGTGTCGATCCGGCGATAGAGTAGAAAGTTTGATAGGGGGTCATAATACCACCCCCAAGTCTGGTAGGTTTAAATGCAGCTGGTGAGTTTAGTTTTAGGTAAGTGACAAGGTATTTCTCGGTCAGATCGTGGGATGAAGCCTTGCATAAGAGCTGTGCTAATCGGACTGAAACAAGACGATACAATAGATATTAATAACGCGTGACGGCCTATTACTTAAGTTATTGGGTTTTCTGCTTGCGTTGACCAATCATAGTTGTTGCCAATTTCATTTAAAATATTAAAATGAGACAAATTTCACTTTGTTTCCAACATTTATTGTGTTGCGAAAGAGGGATGGGGTTAATGTGAACAAGAATGCAGATATCTTTTTAGTCCAGGAGCCAATTTTTGTAATCCCTCTGAAATGGAATTGGTTCAACACCCGCTACATCAGAGGTATGTATCTTTTTGAGTCCATAATACTCATTCACGAGGAAGTTCTCATCCTTACAATAAGAGAAGTCCTCATCAATTAGGCATTCTCCCAACGTCACAGTTTGTAACCTCCAAACCGTCGGTGAACAACCTCTGATTGCACCCCTATACAAATGCCTGGTGCGCAGCCGCATTGCCTCTTTCCCGCTAAGCCAATGTGAGAGCGTTTTATATTTTCCGGCTGACTACGTCATCACAGCTGATCACCGCGTGGAGACGGGCGGTCATATTGTAAACAACATTTGCGAGCATTCTGATTCACACTGAGAGCTATTGTTAAGCACTAATTGATAATGATGACCTTGGAAAATGGATCCCGCATGTGGTATATGTGACCAGGCAATCAACAAGCGTGCGTCTTTCAGAAAATTATATTATGTCCATGTGTATGGAATGTTATTACCCCACAAGCAAATTCGTATTCAATATCTGGATTGTGATTGGGTAAAAGGTCCGGTCATATAAATCCATACACCTCGAGTGATGTATTGCTACACGGGGTATATAAAAAACAGCTGACGTGCGATTAGAACCGCCGCTCCCGCTTCGACAGTTCAGCTGACCATATTTCAATATGTACGGAATAACTTTCGCCCAATCGTCAAACTTTTATGGAATAACGGCAGTGTGCATCATTTTTACTGAAGTGTCCGACATATAAATCACCAAGAGGGACTCATTCGGTAATCTCGAAAAGTTCGCTTCATGTAGTAAGGGAGGCTGTTGATTGGACGAGAGCCATGCGCAAAAAAGCAGCGCGCCGCAATTAGCCCCAGTTTGCAATCAGAAGGTATATATGACAAAAGGGGATATACAATCTGATGCCAGGAGAATGCAAATAGGGAGCTTCATGAAAAGGGCATGAGTTCCTGGAAGGGAATGACATATGCCGGTTATCCAAATGGGATACACTATGCCCAGTATAGTGTTCTGATCAGCATGAATAGGAGTTCCAATTGGAATGGCATGTGTCATTCCCTGTCATTCCCTCTGTGCTATTGTATCGCAAGCCTGTCTTTGGTGAGTTCAAAAATAGATGACAGGGAGTTCCTAAGAGTTCCAACTCGGCGTACCATGCCACACTGTTTGGAATGCCTTATGTCTAATGGACGCGGATATTCTCTAATGGACGACGGCTGAATTATGAGTGACGGACCAGACGCTTGTAATAGTGATCAGTGTTCAGTTTCATATATTTAAGTGAGATCACTTGTTATTGCCATTTGAGTTAATAAGTACGGCTTCATCTGTTTTCTGGATCTATCTTGCAAGTGTAAACACGAGAAATGTATTCCGATAATTAGCATTCGCCTCGTCATTGAGTTAAATCGGTACGATATCTCACGGAAGGTACGTTCATGGAAACTTCTGCTTCATCAGTTACGTTCTCTGACGTGAAAAACGGTCACCCCTGTACATTTCACGCCAAATCTAGTTTTCTGGTCGAGTAGATTAGAAAAGTCTTTCTCTGTCAATCCAGTCGGGAGAAAATCGCTTTTGGCGAACACTCCATGCCGAAAATAGCTCCAAATATATCGAATAAGACGCATTCGTCTGACATACCGATCAACATCAAAGGAGTAAAAGCGTAAGTAAACGGACTTATCGTGTCAAGATGGCATTAGAATGATTCTGTGGAGTGAAAAATCCTCGATCGATCATCGAATATATCCATTGTTCCATTTTAATACATCGCCCTTTTGAAGTGCTCGTGGCCGATTTCTAAGAACGAAGATTTATTATACCGTTAGTGACAACAGAACGACATGTTGGTATAATAGATAATGTTGTACTCTACCATATAAGCTTTCCATGAAGCCCAGCTGTCACCATCTCGCATCCAGTTGTATGGGTTATCTAATTACAAGCGTCTGGGCCGTCATTCATAATTCAGCCGTCGTCCATTAAAGAATATCCGCGTCCATAATCCAAAGACCTATTCCATATTCCATATATTCAGTATTAGCACCAAATTGAAAAAGACAATCATAGTATACATAAACATAGGCTTGTTTCCTTCAAGAGAGAAGCGGTCAACAGTTTTCATTGATGCCGGCAAGACATCATGATGTTCCAAAAATGTTCCGTATTGCTGATCAGTATTCTTAATCCATAATATTCGTGGTAAAGTCGCCATCTAAAGAATGATGTATCTCAGTCACGCTTTGATTGTGCCTGTTCATATGAGTACCATGAGGATCTTGAAGTACACGGCTTCATACGGCTCCTAGCCCCGGGTTAAGCGGAATTAGACACAAGTTACAAGTTATCTAAAACACACATCTAACATTCACAACAGGCAAATCTGCGGAAATAGATTCGGCATATATTTCATGTCTTTAGTTTTCCCAAGAAAACAATTATGAAAAAAATACATTAGACTTCAGATAAATGCTCATCAAAATTGGCAGATTCAACTTCAGAACCACAAAATATATCGCATATAGCGAGATAAACATATATATCTTACATAACCGCACAATTCATTTTTTGAGAGATTCCGTCTGGGATTTCGCCATTAAAAAGACGATATATTATGACGGATTATCTTTGTGTCATTAACAAATCTCTAAGGACTCCGAATTAAATATTCCCATCCATGCAAATAAAATACTTGTTCTTCATTATACTATATATTAGACAATAATATTTAATTTCCGATGCAACCCATATAAGACGATCATACACGGAACTTATCTACCTTCTTCGCGTTCACTTTGGTATGAATCTTCCATCGATGGCTCGGACAAAAGAATGAATACGATGAGACTTAAAGGGGTCAGCCATTCATCACTCTTGGATGGCAGTGAATCAGTCGGACTAACGGTGATCACGTGCGTCATCCAGCACTATCTCGTGGTATTATAGAAAGTTCCAATCCTGTAAAATGTTAATAACAATATCATATTTCAGGCTCATTGTCCATGATTCGGTAGTCATAGGGAGGATTTTTTGCACAAAAGAAATTATGTTAATATTCGAGATTCGAATTAGCTGTTCCGCTACAACGGTATGCGACATTCATTCTCGACGTTCATCCCTCCCCATTCATCTAAAATAGCGAAGAAGTTGACCCGCGTTCCACCGGACTATTAGAGCGTGATATATTTATCGGTGGAATAGTATTCACTCAATATCTGTCGTTAAGGAAAATGTTCATGATATAAAACTTGAGTGGATGTTGACCTTGGGATTTAATGTGAAGGTATAATCATTCAATGTATGCACCAATCGATCAATTTTATATAGAGTCAAACACAGAGGCATTCGACCTTGAAGTTGTTAAAGTATCTTTCGCTAAGATAAAATCAGTTTTCATCCAAACTGAAGTCAGCAATTCGACATAACACTAGAACTCGAATTCATGCCTGAAAACTGTTCAATATTGAACAAACTATATCAATATTCCAATTTCGTAAACTACCTGCTACAGAAGCCCCAAAACAAGCAAATTTCGTCCGTGAAAAAAAAAATTATATATATAGAAGCAGTAAGCGCCAAAAATCCAATGATGCCAACAAGACAATAATGGTGTTCCAACTGTTCTATCTTCATCACCAACAATAGTTTAATTTCCAAGAGTCGCAGCCTATATATAAGTAGGATGATGTGGTTCAGTCTACGTTGAACATCAACAGTTACATTCAAACTATACGTTGCACGCAGTAATTATTTAAAAACATTACGAAGACGGAAAGAATAATCGCCTCTAGCTATGGACTCTCGACATACCCTTCAGCATTTTCCAGTCAACACAGCAGCTATATCCCTTATTCCTTGTCAAAACACCTGCCCATTCATATCCTCGAGCTACATCTACCCTGTTCCATCCTTGGCTTTGTAATTTTCCTTTTATCTCACCTTTCCTGATTGCACATAGTCAGGTTCCAGCGCTATAAAGAGAAATCGCTGAAAATCATGTGAATTTTATCTGATATTTTCCTACAACCGGAAAACTTGCCATCGGCACATGGGGTGTAACGCGAGATCGAAGTCTGCGTAACTCGACCATCTCAATCTTTAATCCGCATCGCAGGGCACATCCATGTTTTTAGGAATAATATAACAGCGTGGGCTTCAGATGAGCGAGCAAAGCCAAATATCTCTCGATGGGTAGTGTAAATATAATCCTAGCTAAATTTAGTAACACTTTGTATTTTACGGACGAGTTCCAACCGTGATCACAAGAATGGACCGACCAGACCTGTATTGCTCTTAAGTGTCCGGTATGTCCTTCATTCAAGAGAAATCTGTTTTTGGTCATATTTCCAATGTTTTCGCTGGCGCCATGAAGACTGTTTCATGGAATGTTCATACCATGCTCTTTTTGGGAATATACCTGTTCAAAGGCACACGTTGAAACCCTTCTTTTTAAGGATCTGCCGAAGAGTACAGATTCTTTTATTGAGTGGCAGTATTGTTATTGACATGAACGTGAATGCATACATGCAAACAACTTTTCCACGAACACGCTGAGCCTCATACAAGTTAGTACTATTCATAACAAAATGTTATTCTTAGGCTCCTTCAAATTAACTAAAATTAGAATTAAAAAAATGTTTATTGGAATCCGTAGTGTTAATTACGGATATATAGCATGAAAGAGAAATTCCACCCTGATGATTACAATGAAGATCAGTGGTGGAGAAGGCGGTGATGATGGATGAGATATAACAATCGCAGCTTGTCCTACATTGAAAATTACCATTTCCGCCATAACTTTTGTAAACGAATTGCTCGAAAATGATAACCCGACCAATGATCGACTTTCCCACAACAACAAAAAATCTCGCCAGCAGATGTTCTCCTTATCGCCTTGTGGCATTGAGATTTATACTGTTATCCGCACGTGATATTGGAGTTAGGGTGTTTCGGGTTAAAAATAGTGATCTAGAAGGGATATGATAGTTTCCAAATGGTTCGCATTGGACGTATTCTCTTTGTTCAACGCTAAAATTAGACTTGGCCTATAATTATTCGTGTCCGGAAAGTCAAATTCAGCAAATTCATTTTACCATTGCTCTATTGCCTGATGAACAGGCATGTGCTATACGCCATGTTATACAAAATCTATGGCGAGATTTCGGGTGGTAGCGGTAGCTGGTTCTCGAGGTATCAGCGCTTTCCAAATGCCCAAATGACACTGAGGATGCAATAAGTGACAAGCATACATCCTCCGTCTTAGAAAACTTTCATTGGCTTGTACTTGTAACTTGATTACACGAAAATATGACATTATTGAAGTGATGTGGCATCTAAACTTTCATAATAAATATGGCCACGTATTTCAACGATAAACATGAGCGGGCATGAAACAGGGAAATAAAAATCTCCCACGGGAGGGTAACTTCATCGCTGAGAAGACAAATCATCAGAACAATAGACAGGTCGATGCATCCTTCAGGCTTATGAGCATATGGAAATGGCGGAACGAAGAGTTATCGTTGTACATGGCTTGGCTATTATGGGAATTGCTTTCTGCTTCAGGTACGAAAGAAGAGTCAGAAAAATATTAATTTTCCCCACACACCTACTGTCCGGAATATCAGAAGACCAGGACTCCCGAACATGGCTTATCAAATTTAATGCCGCTAAGACAGTTTCCCTCCTTGTCTCTCTTCGTCAGATTCCCACCTCGATCCCAATTATTTTCGAAAACTCTCCATTAAGTCCATCTCAAAAGCATAAACACCTTGGTGTAACATTCAACAACAAAGGCACTTGGAACGATCATATTGATGATATAATCAGTAGAGCGCAAAGTAAACTTTCCATCTTAAAGGGGTTGAAATATGTTTTAGACAGAAAATCCCTGAAAATCATGTATAAGAGCTTCATTCGGCCAAGTTTGGAATATGCAGACATAGTATGGGACAATATATCACAAAATAACATTACCAGGTTGGAGAATATCCAGAAAGATGCCATTCGAACAATCACTGGACTAACAGGAAGTGCTAGTTCAGAAACTCTTTATTGTGAGGCTGGTCTTGAAAGACTTATACAAAGACGTCAGTTCCATCGACTTGTAATGTTCTATCGCATTGTAAACGGTACTGCGCCTTTATCCTTACAACGTCATCTCCCGTCAACTCCCCTTGCACGTAATCCGTACAACATACGTCCCCAAAACGAATTTACGCCATTTATGTGTAGGACCGAATTATTTAGAGGATCATTCTTTCCAATTACAGTGCGTGAATGGAATATTCTTCCTCATTCCATTAGAACTTGTCCTACAATTTTTGCTTTTAAACGTGAACTACGAAATTTATCTTTGCTGACTAAGCCTCACACATGGAATTATGTAGGTTCTCGTAAAGAAAATGTATTTCTATGTCGACTTAGAAATGGATGTAGTAACTTGAAAAGGCACTTGTTTGATAATTTTTTATCAGAAAACACACAATGTAATTGCGGCCACTGTGATGAAACTGTTACACATTTTTTGTTTCATTGTCCATTATTTACAACCCAAAGAGCCGATCTCTTAAATAATCTTTCGACCATCTACAATCTAAATCTACCAACAGCCAGAACACTCTTATTTGGTGACCTCGACAAAGATGAAGCATCTAATATATCAATTCAAAAATATCTTTGAAATTATATAACAAACACTAAACGATTTCAATGACCATTTCAAATACATTCAAAATTAAGCGACCATTGCAAATTCTAACATTGTGATATCCTGAGTTTCTCTAAACATTTAAGGATCCTCTTAAGTAACACACAAATGGAACACGATAATTTTATATATAATTATTATTATTATCTATGTAGTATCTTTAATTGTTTATTTTTCAATGCTTACTGGCCTCCTCTCCTTATTTCTCTTATTGGGTTGTTTTTTCTGTAAATTGTCTGATGTATTTCATTGTATGTGGGAGACGCGCTATAAGCTTGTCTTACTGCGCTCCCATCACTCTGGTGTAAAATAAAATAATTTAAACCAAAGAAGAGTCAGAAAAATATTAATTTTCCCCACACACCTACTGTCCTGAATATCAGAAGACCAGGACTCCCGCCCCTTCTCTATTTTAAAATTATGTGCATATAATGGATAAATAGCAAGCGTCAGCTCGGCATTCAATACTCAGCCGTCGTCCATAAAACAGTTATCGCGTCAATTAATGAAATACCTATTTCGTATGACAGTTTGCACCAATTCCATATGTGTATGAAATAATAAAAGGTTGCTGTTTGCTTCAAATCAGACAACCTGATCTAAAATAGGCTTATTAACAAAATAACCATATCAATAATTTACTTTAGGTGTTATTGAATCAATTTTTACTCGGAAAGGGTTGTGTTATATAAGCTCAAACCGTAGACTAACGGTTGTACGGCAGCGGTCGCTCTTATTTACCAAGTTTATCTCCAAGACTGAAGTAGGTCAACATTTTTTTGGAGATCTCCAAAGATCCACTTCATCAGTTTGCCGCAGTGTAAATAGAAATATCCCCTCACCCATTAAATTTGCATCCATCGGAATTCATCGAACATGGAGCAATCTGCCTCACGACATTTTTCTTAATTCCTCCACATCATAATAACCTTAAACAACGTGCT